>MU186115.1:16245-87655 GCA_016904865.1 Pissodes strobi | reverse complement strand
TTTAATATAGGGGGCGTTATCACATGCTTTATCTACTGAAAGTACAAGAGGAAAGCCTGCCTGGACATTGTCAACTTTGCAACTGATTCTGCAACTGCAGAAACAATTAATTTTAACCTGTCAGATCATATTGGCCAGCAACTATATCTGACTGTGGATAAAGCATGTGATAACGCCCCCTATATTAAAAAAACATTTAGACCTATTACTGAAAGAGGGATGCAGGGTTTCTACAGCAAGGTGGAGTCATATTCGTGGGACTTCATAGATGATGCAGGTATTTGTGTTGACATCAAATTCGAGACTTTTACAAGTACGCTGAGGGAGGCATACATGCAATCATTTCCTTAGAACACCTATCAGAAAAAGGTAAATGATCTGCACAGCGTACCATGGTTTAATGATGACTTGCGACTCATGAGGGATCATCTAAGCTCTATACTTCAGAGCTGAGACAAAACTCAAAAAATGATATTCTCATTAAGAGATATCAATGGAAATGACAATCCAACAGATGTCAAGTTCCTGGGAGTATGCTTGGACCCGAAACTTAAGTAGGATGTCCACACTGAGAGGGTGTCTGGAAGGCTCAGGAGTTGTGTTTTTCTTCTGCGAGGCCTGGCCCACTGTGTATCACTGGAGACAATGATGTCTGCCTACTATGCGCTGTTCCACTCCGTTATGTCTTATGGTATAATGGTGTGGAGTGGCGCAGCGTCAGCGGATAGAGTCTTTCGACTACAGAGAAGGGCAGTGAGAGTTCTGGCTGGAGTTGGTTATAGGTTATATGATTGCAGGCCTGCCTTTAGGGATCTTGCCATACTAACGTTTCCCTCAGTCTACATTCTGGAGAGCCTCATTTATGTTAAGAAACGGGAGCATCTTTACGTAACCCATGGGGCTATTCACAATCATGATACTAGACATAGTAGCAAGTTTCCTTCTGTCGATTGGGAAGATACCAAAATAGACCAGAGTTCATTGTGGTGAAAATGTTTAATAAGATCCCAGTAACTCTAAGAACATTGCCATTGAAAGATTTAAAAAAAAGAATCAAGACTGTCTTCTGTAGAGAAGCTTTTTATAGTGAGCAGGAATTTTTTAACTGTGACAGTAACATATTTGTTGAATAGAATAGTAAGTTTTAATCTGTCTAAGCACATGTCTAGAATCTTCAATGTTATAATTTTAACCTGTGACGTTTGTAATAATTGTAATCTCAGTTTAATGTATTATATATTTCAATGCTCCTTTTGAGTAGATTTTATTGACTTGTGTAAATACTGAATTGTATATTGACATAAATAAACTATTTTTTATTTTGTATTTTGAATACTTTTCATTCTTTGTCTTGTTATAAATTTAAAATCATTCGAGTTTAGCTGAAGAATCATTTGATCGTCAAAGAACGAACTCGCTGAATATTGAACATCTTAGATGAGCTTCCTTATCGAAGTCAGAAAAATTTAGTTGGGTATTTATGATCAGATTTTGCTGAGAATTTGCGTTTATTTAAAGTTTTGTCAAGACTAATAAGAAAAGGTTTGATATTTTAATAAATTTATGGAAATAAAATTTGGATGAATATGTGTAGGTTAATTAACGTCATCAACATTAATTTGTTGCATTTAGAAGGATGAAATTATTAATTAGTGCCAAAAATATTAATTAAGAGACAAGCCAGATTCCTCGACTTTAAGAACCTTTATAACCTATTACACACTTTGTCAAGCTCGTGACAAATTGAAATCAAAGGCCATAGTTAGCTGAACTTTTACTACGGTCTGAAGCATCTCATTTGCAAACTCTAAATCATAAATGAAAAGGCTCAATTACTTATCTAGCTTCAATTAAAGTCACTTTAAGCTACTTGTCTACCACCGGAATAAATTATTGATTATACTATCTGATAACAAGAGCTGTACGTACTTTTGCAATATTTTCACAATTATTGGATGTATGATCTACATTTTACTTCCACATCAAAATATGCGAATACACGATATTTTTTCTCTGGAATAAGGCCGCCAACGTTTTCTTTTTTTTGTGTTTCGTGTTTCTGAATATTCGAGAAAATAGTCCGGTTTGCGATATTAAATTAAAGTTTGGTATACGTCTTGTACTGTAAGAGGTTTTGAAAAAAACCGCGATCAGGGAAAGTCTACATAAATTTTTCATTGCATAAAACAATTATGATTCACTGCGATGATCAAGAAGCGTAAATTAAAAAGTGGGATATATAATTGAAGGATCTGGTTATAAATTTAAAATCATTTAAGTTTGGCTGAAGAATCATTTGAACGTCAAAGAACGAACTCGCTGAATATTGAACGTCCTGGCTGAGCTCCCTTAACGAAGTCAGAAAAAAGTTGATTCAGAATTTAAGATCAAATTATGCTGAGAATTTGCATTTATTTAGTTTCCTCGGGCTTAATAAGGCAGGGTTTGATATTTTAGTAAATTTATGGAAATAAATTTTGGATAACTTTGTGTTACCTAATAATTAACGTCATCATTATTAACTTGTTGTCTTTATTAAAATGGAATTATTAATTAGTGCCAAAAATATTAATTAAGGGACAAGCTCGATTCCTTGACTTTAAGAACATTGAAAATCTAATAAGCGCTTTGCCAAGCTCGTTGCAATTTGAAATCAAAGGCCAAAGTCAACTGAACTGTAACTATGGCCTGCCATATATAAATGTATTGGTGTCTTATTTGAAAGCTCGATATCACAAATGAAAAGGCTCAATTACTTGTCCCGGTTCAGTGAAAGGCATTTTAAGCTGCTTTCCTACAATGGGAATAATATATTGATTATCTGCCTAGCATCAAGATCTCTACGTAGTTTGGCAATATGTTCGCAATTTATCAATGTATGATTCACATTTTACTTTCACATCAAATTACGCGAATAGACCATACTTCTTCTCTGGAATATTTGCCGCCAACGTTTATTACTCTGTGTTTTGTGATTCTGGAAATGCGAAAACAATTTCCGCTTCGAGATATTAATTTAAAATTTAGTATACGTCTTATAATCTAAGGGGAGAGCTTCGAATGGGTTTGAGAAAAATTGCGATCAGCGATGGGTCACATGAACTTTTCATTGCATAAAACAATAATGATTTCCTGCCATGAGCAAGAAACTCATCATCCGCTGCTTTATTTCATGTAAATTCAATACAAATTTAAGATTCTCAAACACTTGTTATATTTACATCCATGTATTGTATTTTTAGAAGCGTAAATTGAGAAGTGAGATGTATAATTCGATATTGCTCATTCTTGGTCTGATAATAAATTTAAAATCATTCGAGTTTGGCTGAAGAATCATTTGAACGTCAAAGAACGAACTCGCTGAATATTGAACATCTTAGTTAAGCTCACTTAATGAAGCCGGAAAAAAGCTGATTCGGAATTTAAAATCTGATTAGGCTGGCAATTCGCGTTTATTTAAAGTTTCATCGAACCTAAAAAGGAAAGCTTTGATTATTGTATAAATTTAAGCTAATAAAACTGATAAAAGATGTGATTTATGGAATAATATCATCACTAGGTGCTTCTCTCGTCAAAACTGGGGCATAATATATTGATTTGATACCTATGGTTCAGTGGGTTAAAACTTCTGTACATCGTGGCAACACGTCGGGTTTGACCGAGTTCGATTCTTGGCCGGGACCTCATACTTTGTTAAAAAGAGCACCAAACTGGTGCTCTGAAATTTAGCGGAGTCACAGTGTAACGATAAATTTAGCTGAACACTAGTTGTAGCGAAAGCTAAGTTATTTAATTTAAAAATATGAGATTCGTTTTCCCTGAGAGGATGAGTTGTCTCTTTTATTAATTACATTTTGGGCGCCAGGGTTCCGAGAGACAATGCAAACTGAGTATAAACACTTAAAGATCAATAACTATAAAGATAAGAATATCAAAAATTCGCGTCTTACCGAACTCGATCTTATAATAAAGTAAACAAGAAAATTATAAAATAACACTATATATTAATTTACAAATATTAGTTATAATGGTATCATGTAAAATGAGGATTATCAATACAAATAAATTACAATTTAAATTATTTGATATATAAGTTTGAATAAATTGGTTAGCAATGAGAATTAAAACTAATGTAAAAGATTTAAAAAATTTATGAAAGAGTTAGACGAAAACAATAGTCTTTACAAACTTATTTCTCTTCTGATTGGCTAACACTTAGCTTGTCCAACTAACCTGTAACCATGCAACCGTATTGGGACTTTTACTGGAACCTGCTTCTGCCTATTCCCAAGTTCAATTGACTTGAGGTGATCTAGGACTTAAAGGTTGGACGAGTGTCTGCTCCTTCTATCGGTTTGCTATGGCGACGTGGATGGACGTGGACCTCAGTTAGACGACTTCACAGGAGGAAGTAATTAACAATTTGAAAATTTACTGGTTAAAGCAGGTATAATCAAAAACTGAAATTACAATTTTAAGTTGAGCAAAACTTATAAATGACTACGGTCAAGCAAAGTTATAAATAGCTACTGCTACTCAAGATATTCTTTTCTTTACTTTAAGACATGAAATTCAAAAGAAATTATGACTGAAATTTAAAATTCAAAAGAAAATGATGGAACTACGTTCCAAACAGTGGCTCTCGGCAGTTTTAAATAAAAGATAATTTGAATTTAATATTAGATAGAAAAATAGAGGTACAACTTCTCTCTTATAACCCAAAATAAGTAATTTCTATTATTCTTCTATATGGCTCTTGCCACATAAACGATAATTGAGTGTAATTACACCTCAATTAATTAAAGATATTGAAAAGGTAATCACTATCTCGCATTGAGATATGAATTAAGATAAAATATAAAGAAAAAACCAGGTAGATTTACAAATGTGAGCTCAACCCCTCATAAATGCAAATTAATGTCGATATATCATTGTTGAAACGCGACAGGGCAAGTGCTAATAATTATATGCTTGATGTTACAAATAAACTGAAATATTAATGAAATAAGCCTGAAAAGAAAAAATATTAAACCAGCAATATTATGAGGGAAAATCCGAAGGAATTCTACTGAAAATTCAATTTACTACCTTTACAGGAATATATAGAATCCAAGAATTTTCCAAATAATACTGTTCAATTTAAATGGAAATACATAAAACAATATGTGTGACCGCTAAACGATGAAATAATTACGTTCTTGTAAATTTGGATTAAACCTCTATCAAATTACACGAATTTGACCAATGAGACACGAAGTTATTCACCAACAAATCGGTATTTTTACCAAACGGCCACTAAAAAATTAAGATTATTGAAGTTGTAAGTTAATCGAACGTTTAATATAAAAATGCTAATTTCTTGCTTAAGCAGAATATGATTAAGTGAATCAGAAACAATTATTAATTATGTATTTAAAAAATGAAAAAATTAGCGAAATATATGCAAGATGAATAAAATATTTCTAGTACAAAAACTGGCACTTACTCAGTCAGGCGTCACCAACAAGATGCTCGACCTTCCTTTCAAAATTCAATACCTTCAACAAATTCTGATTTTCGATGTCCTCATTGGATAATTTAGATCATGTGACCACTACTATGGGTCATGCGGCGTCAAATCAAAGAAATACACAATATATACTAAATATAGTAATCCGTATTAAATTGTATGCATAAATGGTAGGTATTAAATAGCGAACTACGCTTTCCAATTACCCACTATATGAGATAAGCCCATCCCCAAATAGATGTCACTACTCAATATAGAAATCTACAGCGACACGAATCCGAAAATTGTAGGCATAAACCAGCGTACCTGTTCTTCCTAAATAATTAGTTGCACGAAATATACCCATTCACGAATAAATGTCACTGGCAATTCATATACCAAACATCGAAAATCACTGGTAATAAAACTGAATTCAGTGGAGCGGAATAAACTTATATTCCGTTACAACAGGCAAGTGTAAAATGTATCTGCACCAGTCTTATCATTCAAGCCGGTAACCACGCCAGCCAGTGGGATCGGATGTTCCATGGGCCTGAAGGCTGCAGTTACACACTTGCTAGTCGGTAGATCATTAGCGACTAGGGTTGTGCCGCGACCAAGGGTGGAATAACCCGAAGTGAGGCGTGGGATAGGGTTATACAGAGATCCCAGGCTCGTACCGAAATCCAAGGGTTAGAAGCCCTTGGGCGGGATGCGGCCAGGGTTAAAAGTGATCGAGGACCGTGGTTCGGAACCCACGATAAACTGTAAGGGCCGTCGGGGGCACAACGGCCACCCCACTTGATCTTTACCCTTTTTACCTATATATGAATGAGTTTTTCAATAAATGCAAAACATTTAAATTAGTTAAGAACTGGTTCCTCCAGTTATAAGGCACTGAAAACAAATTTTTAACCTCATTGTAAATATAAGTTCAAAGCACTCGCGGTGTTACGATGCATCGAAGAAAACTTTATAGGGGATTAGATATTAATATCACCTCCTTTGAGTAGGTGATATTGTACAAAAGCTCTTTCGATCACCCTACTTCTAAGTTCGAATCAAAAATATAATCACTCTGATCAATTTGGATAACAAATATAAATAAATCGATTTTCTATACATAAAACCTGTTTAATTATATATTATTTCATATTTATGTTAACTGCATGATATTAACCCGGAACGATTTTAAAATTAATTATACAAAATCATGGAGCGAGAAAACGAAATCTGACTACCGGTCCAGATTCCTCAGGGTATAAGCCCAAACAATAAAATTATGTATTATGCAGGTAATGTGAATTTGTCCACCAATAATTACCAACTATATAATACAAAACAAGTTGATCGTATCCGATGCTATCAATAATTTAAAACGAGTAAAATATTTCACGAATTGCTTTAATCTGTGCTAAAATTGTTAAAAAAAAATAGTTAGATTGGATGATAATACGTGAAATCAACCCAAACTCACCCAAACTGATTCAAAGTAAGTTAATTGTGAATTAAATATTGAATAGACACTTAAAGTCGATTATGTGTTAAGTTTTAATGCCATTAATAGGGCCAACGAAAGCATAAAGAACTTGAAAAGGCGTATTGGGAAAGATTCTCCACAGAAATGGAGACCTGTATGGAGGTCAGAAGAAAATCTGGAAAGTAGTAAGGAATGGAAAACAGAATATCAACGAATAGGTACAAGTGAACTCTATTACACCGAAGAAATGGAAAAAAAATCATGGTAAGTCTGTATAACGGTCAAAACGGGAATGACGAACAAACACAAGAAGATCATGATCCATAAGAAGAAACACTAGACTACGAGAACATAACACAAGATGAAGTTCACAACACATTGAAAAAAATTAAAAACCGAAAAGCACCCGGACCCGACGACATCACCAATGAAATTCTCAAGTATGGCGGGATAGAATTAGAAAAAGCCATAAAACAGAGCATTACAATACCCATCTACAAAAAAGGAAACAAAAATGACCCCGGAAATTATAGAGCAATAACCTTACTAAATAGCATAAGCAAATTGTTGACAAAAATACTGACTACAAGAATAACCAACAGAATAAATATCAAATAGTTGAAAAATCAATGGAATTCGATAGGCCTTTGTATCTCTGCTTAGTGGACCTAACAAAAGCATTTGATAGAGTGCAGCTCCATAAAAATAATATCGACACCAGGTACATAAAAGTTATTGAAGAGCTCAACAAGAACAATAAAATACGCATAAGAACGCAGCACGGCTTGACTGAGGACGTACCCATTCTATCAGGAATCCACCAAGGTAATAGCCTAAGCCCCACCCTCTTCAATCTGATCATACATAAAATAATAAGTAGTGTCAATGAAACCCAGGGAGGATATAGAATGGGACACGGGGCACTGAAAATATTATGCTTTGCGGATGATGCCATATTAATGGCCGAAAACGAAAACGATCTACAGCGACAACTACACCGATTCCAAAGGATAGCCGAAAAATTTAACATGATGATATCATCAGACAAAACAGAATCGATGGTTATCTCAAGGGAACCTACCAGATGCAAACTGGCCGTCAGTGACAAACCTATCAAACAAACTATGCGCTGTACATACTTAGGGGTGGGAATAACCAGCTCCAAAAACGTATACCAAGAAGTACGAAATCAAGCAAATAAGGCATCAAGAATGTCTGGATGCTTAAGAGATATAGTATGGAAAAACAAATATATGTCAATAGAAAGTAAAGTACGTATCTACAAAACCGCGGTGAGGCCAGTACTGACATACGCAGCTGAGACCCGAGCCGAAACATCAAGAACAAAGAGTCTGCTAAGAACCACAGAAATGAAAATTCTTCGCACAATAAAGGGAGTAACACTGCGAGACCAAATAAGAAGCACCGCAATACGGGAATAACTCAAGATTCAGGACATAGTTCGGGCTGTACGATCAAGACGCCGACATTGGAGGGATCACGAGAACAGAATGGACAACGACCGATGGGCAAAGTGGGCAAAGAACAAAAAACCGAATTCAAGACGCCCACCTGGCCGACCACCGAAAAGATTGTACGAATCTTCTGCATCGCAAGAGGCCGGCTGAACGGAAGAAATAAGACGTAGTCTTAAAATAAGGAGGAAGAAGAAGCATTTAATTGGTAATTGCTCTTTAGTAGCCTTCCATACTTAGCGGTTAAATACTTGACCACCACTAAAATAACCTTAATGCACATCTACTAAGAAAAAAAGAGCTTTAAGTACGAGAACTTGGATAGGGTGTTTCAAAGCTCTAAAGCATGGTGGTTAATTAATTGAGCACTTTGCATTACGAGCTAGCAGAAACCGGTTTTATGGTGGCGAAATAATTTTAATATTCCCTTTGATTGATACAACATTTGAACATAAGAAATTAAATAATTATTTTATAAAAAAGGACATTTTTGCAAGACATTAGGGTATGTGGATTCAGGTATGTACATCTTCATGTGAGAATGGTAGCTTTTGGTATTCATTTCGGCATCATTATCATTGCTATCTTCCTCCCCTTCTGATCCAAGTCTGTTCATCGTCCATTTCACTAATTAATTAATTAATTAATTAATCCATTCATTTGTCATATCTATACTGCTTTTTTGATTTTTGTAAAAAATGCATATTTCTAGCCCAAAACTTTGTACAACCAAGATAAAATAATGTATACGCACGCTTACATAATTATTGTTATAATATATCAACCTATGATACACATTTTCCTTTCCCAAAAATCTAAATGATAGGTATTAACCCATTATCCCTAGATTATTTTTGTTATTTAATTTGTTTCATCTGTAATATTGGTCAAAAATTCACTTTTAAGCTACAAGAAATAACGAAATAAAAGAATACTAAGTAAGTTTTTAGGATATTTGCTGTTACCATTGGCTAGGTACTTATCAGAGGGAAAATATAAAAAGTAATAATTTTAACTAAGAAATAATTTACAAAACTAACATTAGTGAAAAGGTTTAAAAGAATCTGCACATAGGACAACATCGCAGTTAAAACACATTATCCTAATTATTGATTTGCATGTACTGCGTATGTTGGACAAAGTGATGCGTACGGTCGAATCTAATCTAATCTAAGAGAATTCTATGGAAGCCGATGGCCTTTCCTCTCCTTGCTTTAGCTTACAATCGCTACCTCATGGTGAAAGATTCTCTCTGCAGCTCGCTTACCAGTTTCCTACCTTAGATAAAACACTTAACTGGAATGCGCATCTGGATAAAATTGCCGCAAAAGCGAAACTGTCATTATGGACCTGCAGACGCATTTGCGGCAAAACATGGGGCATACATCCCAAACAAATGCACTGGCCCTATATCGCGGTCATAAGACCAATGATAACATATGGGGCAGTAGCTTGGTACTCTAAGAGCTTACAGAGCTCCGCGAGAATCAAATTATCTACCTTACAAAGACAAGCGTGCCTGGCAATTAGTGCCGCTTTCGGCACTACACCCACGGCAGCGCTTGAGTGTCTTCTAAATCTGCCACCTCTTCAAATAGTGCTGGAGAAGGAGGCTAGATGGGCGACGTATAGATTGACACAGGCGGTGATCAACAATCCGCAGGCGATCATCATGGTGCCCAACAGGCTGGAAAATGCCAATGAGCAGGACAGTGTGTTGGTTCTACCATCAGATGTTATGCCTACCAAAATCACCTATTACCATGCCTATGACGTTCTCCTACCAGAGAGGAACGAATGGGCGAAGGACTCTGAAAATCTGAGAAGAACAGAGAATGGTTGGTTCACTGACAGCTCCAAGACCAATGATGGTACGGGAGCCGCTCCATGGAATAAAAATGGTAAGGTTGAGCTTAAATGTTCCCTAGGCAAACATGCAACCATTTTTCAGGCTGAAGTTAAGGCCATTGATATGACTGCACAGTGGCTCATCGATAGAAACTGGAAAGGCAAGTCAATCAAAATTTTCTTGGACAGTCAAGCAGCTCTAAAAGCTCTTGATTCTAGCCGTTGTTCATCCAAGACAGTATGGAACTGCCAGGAACTACTCACCAAACTAGGGAGAGTAAACAAACTTACACTGATCTGGATACCTGGACATACAGGATATGAAGGCAACGAAAAAGCTGATGCTCTTGCAAAGCAGGCGGCCACACGGCCTTCATAGGACCAGAACCAGTACTGGGAATAGCTTATAACACAGCTAAAGAAGTCCACTCCAGGTGGACATAAAATCAATTTGTAGATAAATGGAGAGAGTTACCAGGCCTAACTCATTCAAAGTTGGCGGTGAATCTGCCATCAGGAGTGAGAACCGGACAGCTTCTTCAACTTGGCCGGCAGCAGGTACAGGCTGTAGTTGGCATGTACACTGGCCATTGTCGGCTAAGAAGCCACATGAACAAGATAGGGCTGTCCGAAGAAACGGAATGCCGCTTGTGCTTGGAGGACGAAGAAACAATGGAGCATGTTATATGCCACTGTCCGTCAATGGAAAGAACCAGACAAACAGTCTTTGGAAATATTCAAATCACACTTGCAGATTTGAAAACTATCCATCTCAGAAAGCTGTTCGATTTCTTGAAAAGGATCGAGCCTCTGGCATAGTGGAAAACACAGGTGTGAGCCACAATAGACCAAGGGTCGCAGTGGAGGGTCCTATTTGGACCCATTCACATGTACCAATACAATACCAGTTTCCTTAAGAACCGATCTCTGTACGTTAAGGTTGATGGACACATCTCAGACACACTCACCATTAATGCGGCAATACTTTCACCAACTTATCATCTATATTAACGACCTGCTTGCCGACACCAATAATCCTGTTTACATCTTTGCAGATGACAGTACCCTTGTCTCCCAATTTAGATCAGAAAAACCATTACTAACCACTGAGACTTATCAGCGCAGACAGGAGCAGATTACAACAGCTAATCAAGATCTGGAGAAAGTTTGAACTTGGGGCTATAGGAATTTGGTTCAGTTCAATGCAACAAAAACCCGAGCAGCCACTTTTACCACTAAAGCATTATGGCAGGATCGACCATTCCTTCATCCACGTGTCTCGGTCAACAGCAATATGTCCTGGCATGACCACGTTACTAATATTGCAAAATCAGCATTGCAGAAGCCTGGTGCGCTATTTCGCAACAAAACACTTTATAGACCGCAGCAGCTGATCTTGCTCTACATAGCTCAAATAAGGCTGTGCTTAGAATATTGCTCACACATCTGAGGTGCCCAACCTAAGCACACCCTAAATCTGCTGGACTTCATCTAGAAGAGAGCCGTCCGTCTCGTCGTCGACCTGGAGTTGACCCGGTATCTGGATAGTCTAGAATACAGCAGAGGTCGAGATTGTTTTACCAATATTTTCACAGTAGACGTTCCCACGGGTTTGGCCCGCATCATCGCGCCCCAAGCAACGCCTGTCAGACAGTCGCGACAGACGGAAAGAGCGCATCAGTTCATTGTACAACTGGAAACACCTAAAACGTCGCTTTACAACTCCTTTGTCTGGCGCACTGCATTACTGTAGAACTCACTCCCAGGACATCTGTTTCCCCCTATTTACAATCTACAACTATTCCAGAATCGTGTCAATCATCTTCCCACACACACCGCCACTGCCATAAATAAATCAAAATATGTCATAAAATTGGGGTTTTTTAATGTTTCTTCATTAATTTTCTTGTGACATTTCATTTGGAGAATCGAACTGTCATCTGCACTTGCCTGTGGTAGTAAGCCTCGTTCTACTGTACCACCTACGGATGAGTACTCCGATCAGTATGTTATCGATATGTAATTTATAAAAAATTCTTTTTGACACTGCATGCTATGCGTTAATATTGAATACATTTAAAAGTGATTAGAGATATGGTCTAGAGCATGTCTATGAGTGTCGCAGTGCAACACAGTTGAATAGGAGAAAAATATCAAAACATCAGTGGTTTAATATCTTGTTTGCTGTCATTGTTCCCTAAAAGTAATTTCACTGGAAAGCTCGAACTTAGTTTGTTGAATCTGCCTAAATTAATTATAAGATAACATCATTTTACATCGAATCCAGAACATTTCCGGAAGTTGACTCACACAAAGCAATAATATTTCAACGTGCTTAAACATTCTTTTTCATTTACCAAATATTAATCGAGAAGAAGGGACTTTAGAAACACCCTGTACTAATACATACACATCCCTTAATTGAATATCACATTTTATTTTACTTAATCATAGATTCCACTTGAAGAATTAAAACTGATTCTTTCCAAAGTGGAAATCGTTACTACATAGGGAAGCTAAAATAGAAAACCATTGAAGCTGAGTCCGCGTGCATAATATCTAAAGAGAATGCTTGGATCTCCCGCTAAATCGAGATGGAAGGTTAATTGGATTTCGTGCTAAATAAAACAGAACCGGCAAAATTTCTCCACTTGGATACTCGTATGTTTAATTCTTCTTTGTTTGTACAATCTAGTGGAATGGAGCCAATCCGAAGTTTGCTTTTGTAAAAAATATTATGATTTCGCAAAGCTAAAGAAAGATTACAAATTTGAATTTAATTTTTCACTTTGGGTTAGTTTGTTTATTATAGTATGTATTAAATGAAATATGACTTGGAGCATTGACGGTCGTATTTTGAATTGCATGATTATGAGCACCAATATAATGGGAATCAATTTTTATTTAACCCTTGTCCAATTAAATAGCAAAGAAATACCGCCACTGGCAACGATGGCAAACAATGTAAGCCCAATTTGGTTAAGGCCTGCGTGCTCGTTTGTGACGTCAGTGGTTGTAGGCCATAAGCTCCTTTACAATCTATGAACAATGCATGATTTTCATGAGTGATAGCAATATAAAATAATATTGAAAAGCATATCATAATAATATAGTTCATGCGTTCAGTGAGCAGAATATTGTATATGATTTTTCAAAGAAATCCCTGTTTGCTTATTAAATAATTTACATTTTATTACCTGCGGGTAATGGTAAGGATAAACCACATAATCAGTTGTCATCGATTTATTTTTTAAAATAACTTGAACATTTTTAAGAAAATTAATATAAATATGCTCATCACCTTAGTATAGTTGTGGGACGTGCCTCATCATAGGGAGAAGTAGTATGAGAAGGTTAGCAAAATGCAAGTCAACTCCAAATAATATGCCAATAAGGTAACGTAGGTATGCATTGAATATCGCTTCGACAATCGCTAAATACGATTACTGAGCCACTATACGCAGATTTTTTAAATAATGATGATTTAGTATAATATTTTTGTGCCTATCATGATGACCGCTTAGACCGAAGATAATTTCAATGTTTGTCCATCACAAAATATCACTTCGATGCGATTTATAGTCCGGCCGTAAAAATGAACCAAGAACGTAAACATAATATATTTTGAGCAATAAAATTGTAGTAAATCTTTTTAAGTATCAGCACATTTCCAATTCAGTACTTACATACTGGAAATAATGGCAAAAGTTGTGAAAGCACCGGAAACTCGAATATATAATAGCAGCCCTTTTTCCTTAGCAAGAAATGTTCTAATTTCCGGCCCTCAGATACGATGCGATGTGAGTCAGTAAGATGGAAATAATTCTCCCTAAAATATATTCCAGGAAATGTTTTTTTTTAGGAACTTTGCACCCTTCAGTTTATACAGCGCGCCAAAAATATCATTATTGGCAATGACAGTCAAAAGATGTTTTTCGTCAGTCCTACACGTCACACGTATTCTGTACATCTTTGTAATAATATTAGAAACATCCATGCAAAAGTTAAAGCATATTGGATGTATAATACCAAAGTGGCGCAGTCGGTAGGAAGCATTGTTTTTCCTTTATCAACGATTATTAAGACACCTCAATAAAAATATTAAATTTGAGCTCACCATACACGCTTAAAGTTATTTAAGTTCGAGTTTAAGCCAAGTATTTCTGGATACATTCATGTATGTAAAGGTCTGGTCTTGTTCAGAATTAAACAAATTATAAAAATGCATGGTATATGCGGATAAGAATAAAAATATTGGGTTTATTGGTTGCTTTGGGCTAGTGAAAAGTGACTTATTGCTTTTCCATTAAATGCAGCCTTATTGCTAATTGTACAAAAACTATGTATCCAAAATAACATATTGCACTGAATCTTAAGGAAATTCTATTTTCTGCCTCTTTTTTGAAAATAGCAATTCTATTTTTCCTCTTAAAAGAACGCACCAAGTATCATCAATCTTCAAATTTCGACCTAATCACCTATTTAATAACCCAGATCTGATTTTTGGTTTGCAATCAAGTTTCTATTTTAGGGTGGAACTCCGTGTAAATTTATGTCCTGGTTTAAACGTTACCAGGCTTGATGCATTGATCCTCAATAATAAGTAAGAGAAATGGCATTAACTATTATCTAAGACTAACGTTTAAATAACTGTCCGAATACTAAGAAAACATGGTGCAGTTATCGCCTTAAAATACAACTTCAGTACAACAATAATGACACCTGCGGGCTTGACCTAGCATATTCGGCTGAGTGCCACCAAATGCACCTTGTCTTTGACGCTAAGTATAAAGGAAGTTTCAGATCGGCGGCCTGGAGACGCGACTACAACCCTGATTTGTGCTTTGTCTCTGAAAACGATAGAAGTGGCCTTCTTCCAACTACCAGACTAGTCCTCGATAACTTCCCACATAGCCAGCATCGACCAGTGCTCCTCGAGATTGGAATTTAAATACCGCTCATTAAATCATTTCCATGGTCTAGGTGGAATGTCAAAAAGGCAATCTGGGACGACTTTTCTAAGGACCTTGATAAGAGCATTAGTAGGAACCCAAACTATCACAGGTTTATCGGCAAAGTCATATTTACTGCCAAGAAACGCATTCCCAGAGGTTATCGCAAAGAGTATATTCCAGGGTGGTCAAACGAAAGTGAGAGACTATATGAGGAATTCCTAGAGAATGGTGATATGGAAATAGCTGACGAACTTCTTAATTCCCTTGATGCATCTCGAAGGCAGGAATGGATTGAAACTTGCGAAAGTATAGATTTTAAGCGCTTATGGCCTCTCCTGAGAAATCTGGGTTCAAGCACACCTGCAATCTGTCCAGCGCCTGCAGTAACACCTAACCAGGTCGCTGACCATATTGTCACTACTTCTAGATCCCGACGAAATAAGACGCAAGCTACGGGAGTAAGACGGGATCTTAAATGACAAAAAGCTGTTAGCCCACCCGAGATCGAGTTCTCCATCCCCTTCACGGTAGCTGAAGTAACAATAGCCCTAAAGGACGTCAAGACCGGAAAGGCCCCTGGGTTCGACGGAATTCACCCAGAATTCCTATTACACTGACTGTGGAAAAAGCACGAAACTGTGGCTATCGCGGTTCTTCTCAGATATTCTAGCTTCAAGGTATTTACCCTCAGACCTGAAAAGAGCCGAAATTATTGCCCTACTAAAACCGGGTAAATCAAGTAATCGTGATATGAGCATCGAGCTATCGTCCTATCGCATTATTGAATGTTATGTATAAATTGCTAGAGATACTGATACTCAATCGTATTGGGAACAATATTGAGCGGGTAATCCCCATAGAGCAGGCTGGTTTTAGATCTGGGCGCAGCTGTATTGATCAGGTGTTAGCCCACACCTCACTCATCGAGACCAGCTTTCAGCGATGTCTTAAAACCTCGGTTGCGTGTGTGGACCTTACAGCAGCGTATGACACCGTCTGGAGGCATGGTCTGCTGAGTAAACTTTCCCGTGCTGTCCCTTGTAGAACTATGGTGTCTCTTATAGATAGATCATTCCAGGTTATTATGGGGGATCGGTACTAGCCCCATCATTATTTAACCTTTACATTGCTGACATCCCGGAAACATCATCGCGCAAATTTGGGTACGCCGATGACCTAGCTATAGCAACTAGACACACATCCATTGAAACTACCGTGGCAACTCTCACAGACGATCTAGCAGTGCTGGGACTATATTTTGATAAGTGGAGGCTCCACCCCATCATGAGCAAAACAGAAGTTACATGCTTCCATCTTAATAACAAAATGGCAAATAGAAATTTAGAAGTATATTTCAATAACAACTTGCTGCGACATAATACCTGGGAGTTACACTGGATAAGACATTATCATTTAAACATCATCTGGCGCTGACTGCAGGGAAGATAAGATCGAGGAATAACATCACTCAAAGACTTTGTGGATCAGCATAGGATGCTGATGCAACAACTCTTCGATGCTCCTCCCTGAGCCTGGTTTACTCTGTTTGCGGAATATTGCGCTCATGTATGGATGAACAGCCCTCACATAGAAAAAATAGATACCCAGCTCAACAGTACTATGCATATGATCTCTGGCACCATTAGACCAACACCTACATATTGCCTCCCAATATTAAGCCACATACCCTCTCCCAATCTGATCAGATCTCATGCATTGCTGAATTAGTACAACAAAATAGCTAATAATCCTCAGCTACCCATACATACTTGCATATCCAGCGGCTAAAATCAAGACGCTGCAATACAGCAGAGAATTTATCTCGGAACCACTTTCAGATAGGGAATAGCTGGCGGGCGGGAAGAAATAACCCATAAGACGCCACCGGAACTCCACTTGTCGCTACGAGAGATGACATACGAAAAAAACCTCCTGGCTTTGACCTCCCCCGTAAAGCTTGGTCTTCACTCTATAGGATTAGGGCAGCACATGACGTCTGCGCTGACTCAGTGTATAAATGGGGCAAGTGCGATTCACCCTCCTGCGATTGCGGTGCTGTTAACCAGACTGTCCACTATGTTGAGAGCGACTGCCCTCTACGTTCCTATCCAGGCTGCATCCCGGACTTTCGAATGGCTACACCAGATTCGGTTGATTGGATTTTGAATCTGGACATGTTGTTTTTTCTACCTTGTTTTACTATGTCCAATGTTATCATTTTTTTACAATAACCTTTTTTCTTTTTTTCTGATGTATGTTATATTTTTGCAATCTTTCCCTGCCCGCTGAGAACGGTTTCAGCAAAACTGATGAGTTGCGTCTGCCAATATTAGATAAGAATAACGGCCGCTGCCGCCATCGCATGATAAAGCTTATTATGTGACCAAGGCTATAATCTTACTTTAGATAAATATTTACAGATTTAAAATTAATTTAACTAACACTAAAAAAAAATAACGCAACCCACACTCGGCCATACTGACTACGAATCCGACTCGGATTCAGTACCATCATAGTCCACCCATCGTTTCATATATTCTGCAGAAGTTGATGTATGCAATGGCCCTTCACTTGCACCAACTTTCATCACTTCATATCGCTCATTAGGTAAAACTTTAGTCACTTCATAAGGTCCTGAAAACTTTCTACGCAGCTTTAGACCTCCTCCAAACTGAGTTCTTTTAATTGCAACTAAGTCTTTCAACTTATAAATCCGTGCTTTCCGTGTTCTTAAATTATATTGTTTCCGATTTTCTTCTTGCACCTTTAGAATTTGTTGTTTACATTGTTCTCTAATGTTTTCTCTTTTACCATTGAAAATCTCTACGACTTCTTTTTCTAATAATTCTTTGATTTTTAAGTCCTCCTTGTTCTTCATTTTGACGCCAATTAACACTTCGAGGGGCGTACAATCTATACTACGCTGTACTGTAGAATTTATAGCTCTCTGTACCTTAGCGAGATGCTTGAAGCATTTACTTGGATCATCAAAACTTAGTTTGGTGAGAACAGGTATGATAATTCTATTTATCCGTTTTACCTGACCGTTTCCTCTCGGTACTCCTGTCGTGACGGTGGTGTGATGAATTCCCTCTTCGATGCAGTAATCCTCAAACTCCTTTGCTGTAAAAGCAGTCCCTTTATCGCTTATAATTCTTGCTGGATTTCCGAATGTTTTCTGGTGCAATTTCAATTTATCCAGAGTTTCTTTGGCCGTCGTAGATTTTGTTGCATATAGCCAAACAAATTTTGAGAAATCATCTACCATCGCTAGATTGTGATTGTAGTTTTTATTTGTAGAGTGAAGGGGTCCTAACTGGTCCATATGAAGAGTATGGAGCGGTCCTTCTCCTTTATCTAATGGATGTAATATTCCCTCTTTTTTCCCCTCCTTGTTATTTCCTAAAATGCACGCCACACAATTCTTTATGCATGCACCAATTTTATCCTTCAACTTCGGTATGTAGAATTCTCGATTTACTATTTCTTCCGTTTTAGTTACACCAAAATGGCCAATCTCATGAGCTTTCCGAATTATTTCCGATTGCATTGCTTTTGGAACTACAATTAGTTCTAAACCATTGGCGTATTTGAAAAGTATGTCGTTATTCAAGAAAAAATCTTTATAAGTCTCCTGGCTTGCGATCTTCCTTATTGCCTGAGTATATTCATCGTTTTCCTGAGCCAACTTCAGTCGTTGTATTAGTCCGTCTTCTTGGCTAAACATAGTATAAATCACCATGGATACTGGGCTACGACTCAACGCATCCACATGTGCCATTCTAGTACCTTTTCTATGCTCTATTTCATACGAGTATTCTTCTAATAGAAGAGCCCATCTATTCATGGTCTTTTGAAAAGCTGAGCAGTCGAGTCGGTGATAATCTTAAACTTTATCCCTAATAGATAAATCCTGAACTTCTTAACAGCTTGAATTACTGCCAATACTTCTAACTCATAGCTGTTATAGCGTTCTTCTGCAGGAGGTGTCTTGCGACTCATGAAATATATTGGGTGAAATGCGTTATCATCTTTTGACCTTTGCATAAGGCATGCGCCATAACCATGCTTACTTGCATCAGTATGCAACTGCGTTTCACTCTCCTGGTTGTATAACCGTATAACTGGTTCGCATATAAGACATTCTTTTAAGGTCTCAAATGCTTGTTTCTGTTCTGGACCAAAAACGAATGTTTGACTTTTCTTAAGTAAGTCACTCAGAGGCTTTGCAATCAATGCATAGGAATCAATTAATTTTCTGAAATATCCGGTAAGTCCCAAGAAAGACTGAATTTGCTTCAATGTCTTTAGTTCCGGAAATTTCTTGACAGCTAACGTTTTCTCTTTAGAAGGTTGAACCTTCCCATTTTCTATTATGAACCCCAAAAAGTCAACTCGTGTTTTAAAAAATTGACATTTCTTTTTTTTATTTCCAATCCATGATCTCTCGCCACGCCTAAGACTAACTTTAGTCGTTCAATCCCTTCTTCAACTGTTGTACTTAATATAATTATGTCATCCATGTAATAAATTGCAACATTTTGTGACGTCAAGTCTCGGAAAATGTGACTAATATATCGTTGGAACACAGCCGGGCTGTTGCAAAGTCGAAATGGACATTTCAAGAACTCAAATTGCCCATTATGTGTCACAAACGATGTACACTTGATACTATTCTCATCGACATTCACATGAAAGAATCCATCTCGCAAATCGATGGTGCTAAAATATTTAGCGCCTTGGAGTCTGTCTAATACGTCTTCTATTAGTGGGAGAGGGAATCTATCTTTAACAATCTTTTGATTGATCGTCCTATAATCGCAACATATTCTGGTAGAACCGTCCTTCTTTTTGACGAGCACGATTGGACTCGCAAAGTCTGAACAACTAGGTCGTATTATCCCTTCGTCCAATCATTCCTGGATTTGCTTTTCAACTTCCATCTTTTCATTCATCGACAATCTTCTTGGCCATTGATAGACAGGTTCTTCGTCTTTTAAAATAATTTTCATGTTAATATCTCATTCTTTTATCTTTTCCGGTTTATATTGTTCTATCAGTTCTTTCACTTCGTTCTGGTACTCAACATTTTCAATATTATCCAGTTCTATTGGGTCTTCTTCAGTTTCAATATTCATCGTCATCAAGAAGTTCTCCACATCTTTCTTGAAAACAAAAATTTCTCCGTTTCTGAAATTCACCTCAGCATGATCCAGTAAGTCATTTCCTACTATTGCCATAAAGTTTGAAGTCTCTTTGGGAAGCACGTGTACCACTAAAGATATTTCTACTTCACAACAACAACTTCTTTTTTCTTTTTTAAAACAACCCAAAGTCTTAACTTTCCTTCCTCCGATTCCGTTTATCCATACGCAGTTGTCATCCAGTTGTATATGGTTGAAATAATTGATGTAAGCGTCTTCTCGTATAGCTGTTATATCGCTTCCGGTATCCAGTAATGCAGTCAACTCGATATCATCTATTATCAGTTTTACTGAATTTTTCGGTATTGTTTGTATCGCATGAACTCTCCGATCCTGTCCCCTTTTCTATCGTTTGCACCGTTGGCTGTTTTGGGACATGCTGTTGATATGTGCCCAAAATCATTACACTTAAAGCATTTTGCGCCCTTGCTCTTGTTTGGACAACTTATTGTTTATGACCACGCTGGCCGCAACTGAAGCAGTTCATACCATCTTTTTTTTCTCTTTCTTCACTTTTTATTTCTTGTTTAACTTCTCTGTTGGTTTTATTGCCAAAATTATTTCCGCCTTTCCTAGATGAGAACCCGTCAACCGCTGGTTTATGACTTGAACTAGAACCTCTATCTGAAAATTTTTTCTGCTTAATTTGCTCGTATAATTTCACTTTATCCTTAAATTCGGAGAAATGTCTAGCGCCATACAGAACTATTTTGTTAGATGATTCATCATGTATACCGTCTATTATGTACTGGATGATAACTTGTGCCTCTAGGTTCGCTCTGCTACCTATTCCTCGCATCACCAGTACATACTCTTGAACGGATTCAGCATAGTTTTTTTTTCTTGTCATAAGCATCTTATGTACTTGCGCACTTGTGACTTTCACCTCGAATTCTGCCCTAAGTTTCTTCTTTAGTACACTCCACGATTGAATTCCTTTCTCTGATTGGATGTACAATCGAGCCAATCCTGATAAAGTTTTTTTAGCAAATATTAGTTTTTGCAAGTCATTCCAGCCTGTGATATTCGCTACTTCTTCAAAATCAGATATCCATTTATTGACAGGATAGTCGTCTTTTCCGTCAAAAGAACGTATATTATCTTCCACATCCCTAAATGTTAATGCGAAGGAGCCACACGACTTAGATCTCCCTTGCAGTCGGCTTCTAACACGTGAAAGTGGTTCATCATCATCATCATCTTCTTCTTCGTCTTCTGCCAATTCTTCCCCATCGTCTTCAGCTTTTTTGTCTTCCTTATTCTCGACATCACCATTTTCTTCTTTTATTTCTAAATCATTGAGAAAAGAACACAATCTGTCTACCACTTCTTCATGAACAGGGGGTCATAACTTAAATTCAATACACCACACACGGATTTTAAATCACTTAACTCTAATTTAGTTTTCACTGCATTCACTCTATTATTAAATTCACTTGAGCCAACTTCTAAACGAAAACCTGAAAATTGTCTTAAGTTTTTCCTCACTTTTCTCGATTCACCTTCGTCACCATAAGCTATAACATGCAACGCTTTGACCGTACGAAGTTTAGCGTTCGTGATATTTTGCTCAATTTTCTCTATTTCCCCCAATGTAGACATTTTGAAGTGTACATAAAAAAAGTATAGAAACGCTCAAGATTCAGTTTAGAATGTCTCCATTTACGTTACGTCATGGAGAGAAAAAAAAACGACTCATGAACGATTTGGAAGAAATCGAACGCAGTGCAGGACGCAGTTAACGGCTTAGAACGTCTTATAATAACCAAAATCCAAAAGAGGTTCTGTTTGGTTAACCTAAACCTAAATAAACAACTTTTAAATTAATCTAAAAAAACAAGCAAAAAGAACAATAAGGTATTGTACCATTGCAAAATAATCAAAAATTAAAAAAAAATTATCCGACTGTCCAACTTTAAAAACTACTAACCTCGGCAACCGCACTATCACTAAATATTGTCCGAGATTACGTCATCAGTATACGGCAAAAAAAAAAATTCTTAACACTACAGAAAAATTATACAGACAACAATCTAAATTAAAAAAAAACAGCACAACTAAAGAAAAACTGCTTCTAAGAAAATATCAATCAATAAATCAATGTTACGTTTTAAAATATCACTTGTGTGTAACAAAATTAACCAAAAATGTCTTCATCCTCATGGAATGCAAATCCTAAATTATTTTATTAAAACAAAAATTAACAGTCCGAATAAAATGTTCGATAGTACCTATCTATCTTACCTCGCTTACACTGTCATTTCAAATTTTCAAAATGTCGCAAAAGAAAAATGTATTTTCAAAAATAAAGAATGTTACTATACTAAAGTCAGCTTAAAAAAAACATATTTACTTTACGTCATAACGAAACAGTATAACAACATAAAAACAATAAAATCATCATCAATCATCTAAAAATGATAGCATACATAGTAAACGTTAAATTAAATAAAACAACATTCTGTTTATTTATTTTTCCACATGTCCACATACCTGATAAGTACTTCGATATCGATATTACCTAACACTGCGGAGCGTCACCTGCATCGCCGCCGCCGTCGCACGCCTTTCCAATCGACGCCAATCGACAGCGCCTCGAAAGATCACGTCGCATTGCGTCATCTCCATTACCGACGCATGTCGTCGCTCAAGCCTCTCCAACCATCCGTTCGGCGTCGCGTCGCAACGTGAATGACAAATGTCAAACGTCAACAAACTGCAACTCGTTGGTTGAAAGAATGGATAAAATTGACACTAAAGTTACCACGCCCACTTAAATGAATCATACGTCCTACCTTAAAAGTCCAAACTTTCTTTTGCTCTTCTTTAGGTACAGCTTTGTCCAAAACACAACACTCCAAATCGATTTCTTGCGTTTTTACTCGATTAACTTGAATAATCCCGGTTGAGCCCCCAAAAATTGTGGGATTTTTATCATTGCCTAGGGAAATTTCAAAAAGGCACCAGATAATTTGATAATAAGTTTAATAGAGTAAAAAGAAAATCACTAGTACTAAGTTTGGACACAATATTTGGCACACAGGTTAGTAACACAAAACAGCTTTTAAAAACAACATAACAGTCTTGGGTTCACTTAAAAATATAATCTACAGAACCCCGTCTGGATTCTGTAGCTTCTACTTTGCATAAACCACCACAGCGTCTCTGTGTGGTTTTTGCTCGTCTTTTGTTCACGGCGCCCCGCCTTAACACCGCGAAAACTCGTCTTTTTGGCACTTTTCGTACCCGTCTTCCGACTTTTAATTTCGTCTTTACTTCGAGAACCCGTGACTAGAAGTGCCCCTGCCTTCTAATCTTTCCCTGCCCGCTGAGAACGGTTTCAGCAAAACTGCTGAGTTGCGTCTGCCAATATTAGATAAGAATAACGGCCGCTGCCGCCATCGCATGATAAAGCTTATGATGTGACCAAGGCTATAATCTTACTTTAGATAAATATTTACAGATTTAAAATTAATTTCACTAACACTAAAAAAAAAATAACGCAACCCACACATATTAAATACGGTTTCAGAGTTGGATCTATTCTAGCTCTTTTATAGATTTCTGTGGCTGTCATTTTTGATTTAAAAAATATTTATCACGCTCAGGCATTTTTCATTTTATACTCTAATAGCAAGCAATTGTTCTCTAATTTTAAAATCCTAGCCAGCCAGGCGAGAGTATTTTTAATCATCTTGAACCGTAGATTTTCATTAAATTTGCAAAGTAGTGCTTTAATATTGTTTCATTTTAATTTATATCACAGTCTGCTGCGATCACTACATGATGAATTTTAATTACATAAATCAAGCATTTCCAAGATAATTATTAAAAATAAATCTAAACACTAATACCTTCAAACCAACATGCCCCGCCGCGCTGTCTGACCCATCAAACGTTTCCATTATTCATCGATGAAACTGGAAAGAGATTTTAAATTTAAAATAACCGGATTTGCGTCGAAATATTACAGACCAGACACTTAGACCAATACATTTATTGAACCTTTTCTATGAATAACATATAAAGCTTTGCTCATTGTTGCAGGTCTTATGGTACAGAGACACGATGCAACTGGATACAACAGAACGAAGGATAATGGAATCCAGAGGGTCCAGACATACTCTCGTAATTAGGAAAGTGAATCGACAAGATTTCGGAAATTATACGTGTGTTGCAGACAATCAGCTTGGAAAAACGAGAAAAAGCATTCAGTTAACTGGTAAGATATGAAAATAATTAAAATAATTCCCGAAAGTATCCCCAAATGTTCTGAAACGTCAAGAAACTAGGTTTGAATAAAAGGAAAGAGTGTTTAGGATCTCTGTTAGCTTCTGTCGGTATCTGCGTGTATGTGCGAAATTGATGTTTTTTGAGGTTTTCCTCCACGTCTTGGCTACAAAGCGTGAAGTAAATTATATACGTTTTGAACAACATCTCCCGCTAGGAGATTATGTAGTATGTGTGAAAAATCGACGGTGAAGACTAAGAGAAATTCCCTTCTATCCAGGTCACCTAGCTTGTTCCACACCACCTAAGAGGTAGAACGCGTTTTTTATAGTGGTTTCCCCAATAGGCCTATAATACTGTAGACATTTAATCATCAAGGTGACGCAGATTGAAAGTATTAGCCGGCAAGTTATTTGACTTTCGGTTTGTTTGTACTTTTCTAAGGTCGAGCAATAGTGTTCAAGGCTAAAAGTGAATGAATGATATATTATTTAGTGTGAATGAGAAATAGATAATTTTGCCTCCAGTGTAGAAGAAAAAGCTCGAAATGCTGAAGCCCTATTAGCAGAATGAAATATCCCATGAAAAATAAGCAGTAGAAATCCTAGGTGAGTGAGCTACAAAAGCATTTCAAGATGCAGATATTCATGGCACGATGACTGGGAAAAATTATATTCATTATTTAATATTCAAGCAATTTATTTACAAATTGTCACTCGATCTATTATTTCAATAAAATAAATTTACTGTGATTCGTTGATCTCTTTTAGGTAAACCGCATCCAGTGAAGTTTATCAGTCCTGCTACGGGCAAATGGAAAGAGAACTACAACATAAGCTGGGAAGTAGAGTCCATAAGCCCCATCGAGGAATATAAACTCCTTTACAGGAAATTGCCCGAAATTCTAACTGTAACCGGTGACAGTCAACCTCAACCATTACATCATCAGAGTCTTAAGAAGGTTATACAAAGAGGGGTAAGTTTTAGAGATAATCATCCATTGTAGCGGATTTATCGGAAATAATATTGCATCACTGAGGACGAGATGATGTTGCGTTAGAAATCTACATTTTTCTAAAGGTCCTAGACTAAATAGGAGTTTTCGGAGAATTGTTCTTGCCGAGGGGTAAACCACCTTGGAATTACAGTGTACAAGCACGTGGGATTCCGTGGGATTCCATGGGATTCCGTGGGATTCCGTGGGATTCCGTGGGATTCTGTGGAATTCCGTGGGATTCCGTGAAATTCCGTGGGATTCCGAAGGAATTCCTCAACTTTTTGCTATAACATACGAAATAATGATTTTGCGTAGACCGTTATAAATACGTATTTTAAATTAATTAAAACGTTCGCCTGCCGATGCAGGCGATCTACCGATTACAGAAGACACCGCGGTTACGTTCTACTATTCTATGAAGAAAAAGCGTTTGCCCCTTATTTGTTTTGCATTTTTGCTTCGAGAACGTCTACTAATTCTGTGCCAAAATATAAGGGGCAAACGGTTTATCTTCCTAGAATAGCAGAACGTAACCGCGGTTTCTTCTGTAATCGGTAGACCGCCTGCATCGGCAGGCGAACGTGCTGGTTCAAAGCGTTCAGGTCGGTCTTCCAATCCTCATCAAATATAAACAGATAAAGGTAAAGTTCAGGGTAAAAATAAACAATTAATTTTTCAAAAAATTAAAATGTTTTCGAAATATTTCGATACAGAAAAGTCATACGACTTTTTCGATGCGAAAATCTAACGCAGCGCACCCAAAACCCCCCTCATATGATATTCGAAAGTAAAAATAGCATCCCCCTACGAAATTCCCTATTTCGTGCCGAAATTTGAAGAAAATGCAGGATTTTGAGATAAAAATTACGTTTTATTGAATACCTGCCTTATTTAAACTCCTATCGAAAAATCGTATAGTAGCTTGTCGATGGACCTTAAGACGGCGCAGAGACTGGAGGAAACCGATTTGAAATATCTCTTTCCGTCACCGAGCTAATAAAGAAAATATAAAAATCACGTTTGGTCAATTTTGAAAAAAACGAAACGTCGTGCGATCAAACTGGATAAGGCACATTATAGTACCCGATGAGACCTATCTTTTTTCCATTTAAAGTTTCCCTCTAACTCTTACCATTTTCAAATTATGGTCGATTTAATGAAAATCTCGTTTTTTTAAGGAATAATTAATATTATACCCGTGAATTTTTCCGAAAAACTTTTTGACAAAAAAATATCCGTTTTTATGACGGAAACGATTAAAGTGGTCCATTTACATGTCATTAACGTAAAAATAAAATTTTCAAAGGCATATACAGGGTGGTAAAAAAATAATTTTTGAAAAAATTCCCCTTTTTTCGAAAAATAAAGCCAATATATATATTTTTAAAGTTCGACGACTCACATACGGGCTAAAGGCTGTCGAAATACATATTTTTGGTGGTATGTATTTTTTCCGTATCACTCGTAGTTTTCGAGCTACGACCGTTCTCGAATTTTAACGGCCGATTTCTCGAATACTAAGAATATTGTCTTTTTTTCGTAAAGAACTTTTTTGTCGGACTTGAGGTCCTCTACCTACTTGCCAAATTTCAAATCGATTGAAAATAAAAGCCGATAGGTTCCACCGATAGGTTCCAGGTAGGTTCCGGTTCCTATGGGACAAAATGAAGCTTAGGTCAATATAAAAATACGGTATTTTCCGTTTGCCAAAATTCTTCTTCTTTCTACCGGAATCTACCCGTTAAAAACCGTGTTTCGCGATTTCCCCCACTTCTCGATAAGTTTTGGGAAAACGAGGGCATCGGTGGTCAGGATACCCACTAACCTGCAAACCGAGACTCTGCATGGCAGGGCCTCGTTTCGTCAAAATTTCGCTCCGAGCTTCCGCTTAGCCAGAAATCGCAAAAAAGGTTCTTTTTCGAAAAAAAAGCAATATATATGTTCGACGACTCACATACGGGCTAAAGGCCGTCGAAATACACATTTTTGGTGGCATGTATTTTTTCCGTATCACACGTAGTTTCCGAGCTACGACCGTTCTCGAACTTAAACGGCCGATTTCTCGAAAACTAAGAATATTGTTTTTTTTTCGTAAAGAACCTTTTTTGTCTGCCTTGATCGGTCGGAGAAAAAAGCCGATAGGTTCCAGGTAGGTTCCGGTTCCTATGGGAGAAAATAAAGGTTAGGTCGATATAAAAATACGTTTTTTTTCGGTTTGCCGAAATTCTTCTTTTTTACCGGAACCTACCCGTTAAAAAACGTGTCGCGACTTCCCCCACCTCTCGATAAATTTTGGGGAAACGGGGGGGGGGGGGGGGTATCCACTAACCGGCAAACCGAGACTGCGTGGCAGAGTATCATTTCATCACAACTTCGCTCCGAGCTCCCTTTAGCCAGAAATCGCAAAAAACGCGATTTCTATATTACCCCGAGTATTGCCCCCAAAACCCCCCCTTAAAATCGAGCCCCGGCAACCCCGATTTATTTCCAGGTAGCAGCCAACGTGATACATCTAACATGGAAAAACAGACCCTGCAGGTCATCTCCTTATACCGGAACCTACAGGTTAAAAACCGCGCGGGCGCCTATTCGCCGGATAAGTTCCACCGATTTAGGTGCCGATCCGGGATTATATTTCACGGGATGAAAGGAAACGATTCAACTTTGAAAAATTTCGATATCGAAAAATTTCGATTATTTTCGACTCCTACCGCGGAGCCTATCGGCGGTACGTTCCTGCCGAGGTCAGATTCGAACTGGGCGCCGTCGAAAACCCCCCTATCCCGAATTTTAACACTCCAGGTCAAATGACACCAAGAGTCTTTATTTAGGAGCCCCTAGGAGACTTGGCGACTTAAAATTTTAGGTGGGGGTTCGGACCTATACCCACCATCCCCGTGCTGAATACAAACTCGCTAGCTCGAAATTTAGGTCAAAAAAAGCCGGTAAGAGCCGAATTTCCGGTAGGTTCCAAATACGAAAAAAATTCGTCTCCTAAATATAAAAATACCTACAAAAGTGTTTTTCTTCGAAATAATATTTAGGAGTCGAAAACCAGGATTTTTCACTTTTGGAACCTATGGGGCGAGCGTTCTCGAAATAGGTGCCGCGGATCGAAAGTTGCGCAGAGTACTTTTTTTTAAGTCTAATCCGTAGGGAGGACATTTTTTGGGTCTCGTTCCGAAAAAGTTATTTTTCGGCCTCGTCCGGCTCCTATCGCGAAACCTATCGGAGGTAGGTTCCCGCCGAGGTCAGATTCGAATTGCCCAAAACCCGCACCTCAATGAAATGCTTGTTTTTTGCATATATTATGTTACATTATGTTTAAGTTTTAAAATATAAATTTTAATACATATAAAAAGTGTTTAGCCTTAAATATTCCATTTTAACACCCTTTGTGCTCTATTATATTATATTTATTAATATAGTGCAGGTATTTTAGAAGTTATCAATGTGTTTTTAATTAAAGCTTTAAACAAATTATGCGTTCAATATTAGAGTTTTATTTCGTGGGATTCCATGGGATTCCGTGGGATTCCAGTGAATTCCGTGGAATTCCATGAAATTCCGATAGAAAGTGGGATTCCGGTGTACAGATTTTTGTAGGTGGTTTACCCCTCGGCCCTTGCGTTTTTGCAGACTGTCAAGATGATTTTTGAGAACAATCACTTTCCATTATTGCTACAAATCTTCCAATTGGGTTAACATTAACTCTAAAATGCATTCGAGCACAAACCACTTTTCGTCACGAACTTTTCAATGTTTTTATATTAAACTGTTACATTCACTGCGGCAATATCATGAAACCGAAAATGAAAAAATTTCTTACAAGAAATGTCTGCGAAATTAATTCTTCCCGTGAAATATTTCATCCTGGGAAATCAATTTAGCCGTCCTTTGTACTGGCGGATCGTAGTCTTAAGTCGGGACTAAGGAAGACACATACAGTAACTAAAAAGCAAAAGATTTATATTGAAGGGATTAATCCTTGCTAGCATTATAATATATCATTTTCTTTTTATAAAGAATTATGCCACTGGCTCCGACGGAAAATAAAATATGTCTCAGGCAGCATAAAAGTATATCTTTGTTTGTGCTCGGTATTCGTATAAAAGCCTTAATAACATCATCTCTGTAAATATAAAAGAAAAATAGCTTCTGGCTTGTCACTTGTTTGCTTTTAATTTCTAACTTTGATAAACAATCAAAAGATTACTACCTATAATAATTAAATAAACTGTTTTACATTATTTCTTTATGCCCGAGCGCTGTTTGTAACAAAATAACCATTTTTATTGTAGTAGTTCCCTAGAAATAGTATGCTATTACATGAATTAAACAGATAAATGTACTCGACTAAGATTAAAATCTAAGTAGTTAATTGTTATGCCAAATAACGCATTTGTCATGTCATTTAATAGAAAAGCTATAACTAATTAAAACCCAACAACCTGTTCAAAGGCGCTGCGTAAATACTGTACCTCTTATGTAACCAAGTCAAATAGATGATACAAAACAAGTAAACTAAATAAGAATAAATCAGTTATTAAACTACCCAAAACATGATCAAGTTCCGTGTACACTCCTTGAGCCCACGAGGACGCTATATCGCCTAGTATTGTTGTGATTACGATGCGCAAGAAAAGAAACAACTGCAAAATTAAAGATACTTTAAACGCTATTAAAGTGGTCCCCACATAGGTATCGATGGAGAGTATAAAAATATGTTTGCGCACAACCTCCACAGGATCCCTCATGAGCTACATGTTACATATCACATATAAATAAGGCTTTCTTGTCAATATTTGACTGTCTCTAAAGATATACTTGACAAATTTTATCCAATTTTAATAATTACAATAAAGCTTGCATCCCAATTAATTGCTATACTGGCTAACTGCATGTCGATGATCCGTCCCATTAGTGAAAAGTGCATTCGACATAATTATTTAAAAACCCTTTAACTTTCTCCCAACAACCTGTTCCCACTTTTTTTTGGTAAGGTGGTGGAACCGCTTTATTGGCACCCTTCCCGGCAAGCAAGGAAGTGTAGTGTGGGGGTCTTCCTGCACATAATCTATGCAGGAAACTACCCACTAAATCACCACCGTCTGCGGGGCAAACCACGCTGCCTCCGCCGTTCGGTTAAAGGGGGGACCCATGCATAACCTTTGCCTAGTATATAAAATGCTCTTCTGTGCCCTTTTTTGGGCTCCTCACTATTTGTTTCTGTGATATGTACAACGATTTACACTCTCAGCTGCCTACGATACTTCACGGTGTGGCAGCTCCACCATGAAGTTTATGGTGGGAATGGTGATAAGCACCTCTGAAGCTATTCCCTATTTAGGGTAAATCTATAATGTCTTTCGGCCTCTTATGGTCTTCTGGTCCTTTCGTGGGCCGGATTCTATTTACAAAGTTCCTTAAAATCGTCACAACTGTGCGATTCTATATTGTTGTTTATTTTGGCAGCTGTGGCCTCAATCAATTGCCTGAAGTTAGTCCATCCCAAATCCCTTTGCAAGTCAGCGTTCCTAACATACCAGGGGGCGTTGACTGCCCATCTTAAGGCAAGGTTTTCCACCCTTACCAATTTGTCAATATTGGTCCTGGCTGAGTTTCCCCAAACTGAAGATCCGTAGGATAGTTGGAACCTGATTATAGCTTTAATTATTGTTATCTTCACTGCTAACTCTATATCACTTTTACTACCAATAATCGGGGTCAGTGAGATAAGAGCCGTTTTTGTTTTGATTCTTGCCTCTTCGCAATGAAGGTTCCAGCTTAACCCTCAATCAAATGTGTTGCTCAGATACTTAGCCTTCGTACACCATTTAATGTTCTGGCCATCGATGGAAATCCTCTGCCCTGGACGAAGTCTCCTCTTCTGAAAAGATATGGCTTGTGATTTCGCTGCGTTAATCTTGATCTTGTTGATTGATACCCACTTCTGAAAAGCGTCCACTGCTTCCTGTAGTCCTATACTAATCAGCTCTGCGTTCATGGTTCTTACGAGAAATGCGGTGTCGTCTGCGAACAGGCCCGTTAGACCCTTCGTTAATGGTATTAAGGTGACATCATGGGTATATAAGTTATACAAAGTGGGTCCTAGCACCGATCCTTAGGGACATCAGCGCCGACAGGGTGTTTCCTGTTATAACTTGGAAGGTTCTACCACACAAGTATGATATTATTAGTTTACACATTTTAGTTGAAATCCCTGCTTTGATGATTTCGGATATAAGTGTCCAGTGCCATATTTTGTCAAAGGCCTTTTTCATATCGAGGAAAATGCCTCCGGTTGCCATTTTAAGGTTGAAACCCTCAGACTCCGTAAATCTTAATGCTTGTTGTTCAGCCGAGCACCCTTCTTTAAACCCAAACTGCTGCTGCGGAATAAGATTTAGTCTGTCCATCTCCTTACTTAGTCTTGTTTTCATAGTACGCTCAACTACCTTCAAAATCGAAGATAATAGGCTAATTGGCCTATAGCTACTAGGAAACTTTAGATCATTATCGTTTTTGGATATCATGAGGATGGTTGAGTTTTTCCATGCCGATGGAAAGTATTCAAGACGTAGGACTGCATTTGCAATATTGGTTAGCTGTACAAAGCCCACTTTAGGTAGTTCCTTAAACATTTTGATTCTATCTCCTCCTGGAGCTTTTTTGGTCCCTCTGAGCCTCACAATGTTTTTGATCTCAGTCGGTGTAATGAAATCGATAGTTTTCTTCGGCGTTCCAATGCTACTTAGTTTTGTTCTCTTTGCACTCTGGTTTCATGGACCCGCTCCTCTTCGTCGTCATCTATTTCCGACTCACTGTTGGTGAATATATGCTTTCAAGAGAGTTTGTAAAAGCTTCTGCTTTGTCTTGGTCCACGTATGCTATTCCGTTTACCCCATGGATAATGGAATGATGGTCCAGAGCTCTTTAGTCATCCCCCAGGCCCTATTTGATCTAGTGTTCAGCTTCCTCACTTTACTAGGCCACTTGTTGCTTCTGTAATTGATCAGTTAGGTCTTGATTAGGTCAGTATGGCTATACAACTCCCTTTTGTTTTCGTCGGTCCCACATCGTGCATATTGTCTACGTCTCCTTCTATTTTCTCTTAGAATAGTTTGCAGATGATTTGGCAGCGCATCTAATGAACCCTTTTGTACCCTATCCACCACCAAGCACGAGTCATAAGTTGTAATCATTTCATTCCCCAGCCTGGTAGCCGCTTCTTCTAGATCGACCTTGCTTCCTATCTTCCTAACCTTTACCGTCTCGTGCAAATTCCTCCTGAACTTAACCCAGTTAGTTATGGTTCTTGTGAACTTCAATTTGGAGAGCACTGAGAGCACCACCGGGTTGTGATCGAAGGAACCCTCATTTAAGCTCTCTATTTGGTGACTAAATCTACATCCTTTTAATATTGCTATATCTATGACTTGGGGTCTACCATTTCCTGAGGGGAAGAATGTAGGTTCCCCCGGTCCTATAACGAGCAGGCCTCTTCTGTCAGCCAGAGCGGAGAGCTCTCTCCCGCTCATGCACTGGTTGGTGCTATTCCACGACCTGTCCTTAGCATTAAGGTCACCCATTAAGATTGTGTGTAACGGGCCCCTCAACATCTCAATTGGCTCATCCTGCTGCAACAGTATTAGAGGTCACCCTTAATATTCTATTGTTCACAACTATTACTATTGAGATATTCTCAATTTCCGTGTCTACTGATCCTATCATGTAAACTAATATCTCTTCTGACCAGTGCAGCCACTCCTCCAGTTCCCGGAGCCCTGCCTTTCTTCCTATACATAATAAAATTCCTAAATGATATATTTACAAACCTGGCCTCCACTCATGTGATTCTTCCATTTCTGCCAGGTTGCACTACAAGTAGTCCCAGAGACAAATATTTATATAGCTCGGTTAGGTAACACTGTAGTTTGCAACGCGTTACTCGAATCGGTAGGCATTTAATGGAACGCGGTTTACCATGGTAGTCTCAAGGTGAAATGTTAAATCACGGCATTAACAGCAATGGTGAAAACAATTAGACGTTAATTAGTAATCCAGTATACTGTCATTTTCTGACCGTTTTATATTCTTTAAATTTCATTTATAGGTCGCTTAGTGTTGTAACGGGCTACGATACCATATCGAAGTTAACCAATTTTTCTACACAAAATGGCGAGGGATATTTAAATGAAATTGACATAGGACGATAGTAGGGGAAACCCATTTCTGTTGTGATTGTGAAAACCTCATTTTATTTATTGAAATAGACTACAAATTTATATAAACATCATAATAACACTAGTAATGGGAAAACATGGTACCTAATCCACTAGGCTAGATATTTCAAAGCAAATAATTCATACTTATGTATAGGATTAAATGCACAGGCCTTCATGTGAACGGTTAAATTTACACACACAGTATATCGTTCCCAGCATGAAACTACAAAGCTTGTTGTTGTCCCCGTGCTTTTCTCTTATTGTGTTGCCTTTCTAAACGGTAAGGAAAGGAACCCTTCGTCTAATCACTTGGCTCATTTTCTTTATTGCTGCACTAATCGTTCCTATAATATACCTTGACGGCCACCCTCTGGCTTCGACTTTGCTAATTATGGCTCTTAATTACTAATTTGAGTTATTTTATCAATTGCTATGCTGTTCGGTTCTAGAATATACCTTGATAAACATCCTCTGCTTTAAACCTGGCTAATTATGACTCCTGAGTACTGGTTTTGAGTTGTCTTGGGCATCTAGAATAAATGTGAGCCTTTCTTGGAGGGTTGGGTCTAAAAGAAAACAATAGTCTTGGTAGATTCGTTACAGGTTAGCAGGGCATTTGGAATCTAATGAAGACATGAGCAGCTATATTGTGTATATTGTAAATTTGATGGTTATACTGTGGTAATTGTCTCGTTGATTTAGATTTGGTAATCCATTATTTTACTTAGGTGACTAAGGAATATTTTCATTTTGGGAATGCTATTTATTAGAAGTATAACTTGTCACTTGTCGGATTTGGACCATAGATTCATAGTCGGTCGACGAAGGTCGCGTCGTGTCTTTCAATCGATATCGACTCCAGAACCACTCTAAGACCCCGTTCCCACTTGTCGGGTGTAGGATCCGACAAAATATCGGGTGCTCTAGTGGCAATACATTTTGTATGAAGCTGTTCACATCTATCCGACTCAGTTTTTTTGTCGGCTCCGACAAATATTGTCGGGTGTTTTGCCAGCGCCGCACGCCCGATCAAAAATCGTGTCGGATCTCGTCCGCATATGTGCTTGTATGGCGCTGTTCACATTTATCGGATATCGGGCCTGAAAACTCCCTACAAGCTGTCCTAATCATGTATTTATATAGTTTATGCCTGAAACTCGTGCCCGTAAATCGTTGAATGTAGTTATGAACATTCTAAAATAATTAAAAATACTTATGTTTGTCTCTTTTCAATTCAGTGATTAAGGTTTGAAAAGTTCCCAAAAAAAATCATTCCTTCAGGGTTGGGGAATCCAAAATTTTCTATTATTGGCTTGTTTTCTTCTGAAATAATACAGCACAACAAAATCTTCGTCGACGTCCACCGCGCACAGTCGCCTCATGGAGAGTACCGAAATTGGCTCCAGCACGATATCGGGTACGACAGCCGACTAGTGTTAATAGAGACGGCGACATCCGATTAAAAAACGGATCCTACACCCGACAAGTGAGAACGGGCTCTAAGTTGCGTTGCTTGATTGTAAGATTTACTTCTCATTCGCTTGAATTGGCTGATTGTATTCCACTGATGATCCGTTATTAAAGCTCGATAGTATTTCAGCTCGGAGTTTTTCCTGCACTGCGACAAGGAGAATTTCTATGTTTCACTTAGTTCTATGGATGTAATTTTGGCAGCATAATTTACAGGTTTCTGAACCAGCGCGTGGTCTTCCCTTTTGACAGTGTTGCCAAGTTGATATCTTGTTTGACATAATGCCATTACTTACTTGGGCTGATTGTAATTTTGACTGCGACGTAACGCGTGGATTATGTATTTCCACTGAATATCTAAAAAGTAACTTCTAACTGATTCAAATCATTTCAATAGCAAGTCCGTCTATCGCTTAAGTTGGCGAATCCGGTCGTGATGTCATAACTTTCAGGTACTTTGTCACAAATAGTGATGCTGACAACATCGCACGTTGGACAAGCGCGGTGATGATTATTCTGGTGTCGTCATTTAGGGCAAGTCAATTTAGTCCTTATGTGATCTTGAAGGAATCGAATGGTCTCAGTGCGTGGTTCTCGAAATTGGGATTTTTCGTTGAAATACTGATATTTAGTGTGAAATATACAGTGCCCTAGTAAATGGATTATTCAACGAAGCCCTTGAGCAGGATTATGGGCGTGGATGACTTCTCGTCTGATGGATGAATGTAGATGAGTGAAGATTTGTAGAGTCGGCCACCTGCACCCATGTTGGGGATTTGACTTCAGAGAGCTGCCACACGCTTGAACCCCCTTTAACATCTTAAGGTATGTTGTTTAAGTAATTTTGGAACAATTATTGGTTTGATCAGTTATTTGTTGAAGTTCCGTACCGGTTTGCTTCATATTTTAGCTTAATCATCGTTTTGATTTGCTCAATTTATGTTTCATGGGTTTTCCTTTTTTTCGTTTTTCTTCTTGGTCTTCTACTTTCCGTTGTGCTGCCTTTTGGTCTCTGGATTTCCAGTGCCTTCCTTATTTTCCATACTGCATACCGAGACTTCCTCGCCTACACGTGGTTTCGGGGTAACCACCAATTTGACTGCGTGTCTCGTTGACTGATCCAAGCCTCAACGCTCACGAAGTTTGAATTCTCGATCTTGACACTCCAGCGATTTGACGAACACCTGATTAATCACTTCAGCACGTCTTGACATGAATCGAATCGAGAGCCAGACAGGCTGCTTTTTCTTTAAAACTTTTCAGTTTTACCGTTATCAAAAAGCTATTCTTTAAAAAAATCTAACACGATAAGGGCCGCGGCCTAAAGCCAGAACTACGGAAAATTGAGTCAGGTAAATCAGAACGGAAGAGGAAAGCATTAAGAAGGACGGTACATACTGAAAATGATTCCGGAAACGCTTGAGGCCAACGTGTCTCGCCGGTCAAAAAACATGTTAAAATTCCCCTGGTGGAATATCTCGGAGAAAGGCGAACGGTAATGATCTACTTGTTGCATAAAACATATTAGTAAAATCATGTATATTAAATATAGAGCATGTTCTAGGTTAGAAGATTACATATCCAATAATTACAAATCCAGGTACGCATTAGGAAAATAGATTCTGCCTTAATAATAGCATTATTTTAAAAAATTCATTCGAAGCTTGAAACTAATACCATACAATATTTTAATTATTAATAGTTTGAAATAGTTATATCATTTTTACTATACAGAATTAATTATTATTAAATACTTATTGTGCTTCGTCTTGATAAAGTCATTCATTTTATAACTTTGGTATTATTTTAAAACAAAGGCCTTTGTTAAAGATTCGGTGCAATTGTGAGGACTGCAAAGCTGTTATAATCTTTTATAACTCCGAATATGGTTTCTAAAATTATGGTACTACTTTTCCCAATAATTTGGTTTTGCTAAGAGAAAGTGTGTATCAAGAATATTCGATGGAGCGCCTTCTGGAAGCTGTGGATCGGTAGCAAAAACTGAGTGGGTTTATGGAGCAATTTTTATCGAGCTACTGAATTAGCTGACTTCATCCATTGCTGTTGCTAGTGAATGCCACAACTTTGTTAAAAGAAGAAGATTTATCCTAACGACTTGTGACCCATCATTAAAAATGATATTTTAAACGAGTATGCAAAACACCTACTAGGCTATTTAGAATAAAAACAGTTGGATGCGAAAGGTCTGATGTTTCCAGAATAATCACCATAGCGTGATTGTTGTGCACAATCTCACATATTGTGTCTAAAGTGGTAATTCGTTGAGTGGTGTAGGTTTATGGTTTACTTGTTTAGGAATCCTTTTTGCTTTCATAAGTAGCTAAACAACTTCTTTTGCAAGCCGACGCAATCGACAAAATGTGCTGGCTTAGATTCCTCAGGAGTTTGACAGGCCTATTTAAGGACTAAATTGCTTGTTTGGGCCCAGGGATGCTGGATTTGCTTAAATTTCTCCTGGCTTCTATGGCTCTCCCGTGGGACTAGTAGGGACGCTTGTACGGCTCTCTCTAAAGATTGAATTTGTTTCACTTCATCCAGGGCGCTTGGCTTAGGATTCTTCTAGAGAGGCTTCTATAGTTCTCTTTGAGAACTGGATTTATTTGGTTTTCTCTATGGTTTCTGTACTTTTGTTAATATCCCAAGTACCAAATTGTTGTTTAAGTTGATAAAACTATTTCCTCATTAAACAATATCTTAAGTACCATATTGCTTCTATATATTTTTTCTTCCTGATTTCTTCCACATAATTCAGTTCGACAAATATTGTACTTCCAAGGTCATCACCATAGCGTGATTGTTGTGCACCCTCTCCAATGGTGACCATTCGTTGCGTGGTGTAGGTTTATGGTTTACTTGTTGAGGAATCCTTTTTGCTTTCATAACTAGCTAGACAACTTCTTTTGCAAGCCGACGCAATCGACAAACTGTGCTGGCTTAGATTCCTCTAGAGCTTCACAGGGCTATTTAAAGACTAAATTGCTTCTTTGGGTCCATGGACGCTGGATTTGCTTAAATTCCTCCTGGTTTCTATGGCTCTCCCATGGGACTAAAGGGGACACTTATACGGCTTTCTCTAAGTGGTGAATTTATTTCGCTTCATCCAGGGCTTAGCACGACTGCCTAGGGACTCGTTTGGATTTTTCTAGAGAGGCTTCTACAGTACTTTCTAAGAACTGGATTTATTTGGTATTTCTGTAGGGCTTCTTTAGTTTTATTACTATCTCCAATACCAAATTGTTGTGTAAATTAACAACACTCTTTCCTCATTAAACAGTTTCTTAAGTACCACTTTGCTTCTTTATATTTTTTCTTCCTCATTTCCTTGACATAATTCAGTTTGACAAACATTGTACCTCCAGGGTCATCACCATAGCACCCTCTTCTATATTATGTTCAGAGTTGCAGTTCGTTGAGTGGTGTAGGTTTATGTTTTACTTGTTGATTAAGGGTTTTCTCAATTGGTTGTTTGGGTCTATGGACGCCGGATTTGCTTAAATTTCTCCTGGCTTCTATGGTTCTCCCTTGGAACTAGTAGGGACACTTGTACGGCTCTCTCTAGAGACTGAATTTGTTTGTGTGGGCTTGACACGACTGCCTAGGAACTCCTTTGGATTCTTTTAGAGAAGCTTATATGGCTTTCTCTAAGAACTGGATTTGTTTGGTTTTCTTTAGAGCTTAGTATATCTCTAGGGACTAGCTTTGCTTCAATTCTTCTAAAAGGCTGAAACAGCCCACTCATTTAATTTACTTGAATTCCTTGTATGACGTGTATGGTTCTCTCTAGGGACACTGATTTTCCATTTCCGCTGATGGAAGAATGCTTGGCTTATTCTAAGGAGGCTTGTATGGCATCTCTTAGGACTGAATTTGCTTGGCTACCTCTAGAGCGTAGTATATCTCAAGGGACTAGATCTGCTTGAATTCATCTAGAACTCTAGCATGGCTTACTCTAGGGGCACTCGATTTACTTGAATTCCTTGTATGGTTCTCTCTCAAGGCACTGACTCTCTTTTTCTGCTGATGGGAGGCCATTTGGCTTGTTCTAGGGAGGCTTGTATGTTCTTTCTTAGAACTGGATTTGCGTGGCTTCTTCTAGGGCTTAGCATATCTGAAGGGACTAGGTCTACTTTAATTCATCTAAATGACCTATTCTAGGGACACTCGGTTTAATTGAATTCCTTTTATGGCTTGTATGGTTCTCCCTAGGGACAATGATGAGAGATGGCTTGGCTTGTTCCAGTTTCAGGGAGGAGACCTGTATGGCCTCTCTTAGGACTGGATTTTAATGGCTTCCTCAAATCTATGGCTTAGTACATCTTTAGGGATATTGAATTTGCCAGGGAAACTGAAGTATCTTCTCTAGTTAATAAATGTGCTTGTGTTTGCTTCATTTTCTTTAGCCTCCCCTGTGTATGGTTCTCTCTAGAGACACTGTTTTTCTTTCTCCGCTGAATGGAGATCGCTTGGCTTGTTCTAGGAAGGTTTGTTTGGTCTCATATGACGCGATTTGCTTGGCTTCTTCTTGGGCTTAGTACATCTCAAGGGACCAGGCCTGCCTTAATTCTTCTAAATGGCTGGTATGGCCTATTCTAGGGACACTCGATTTAATTGCTTTCCTTGTATGGCTTGTATGGTTCTCTCTAGGGACATTGATGGGAGATCGCTTGGCTTATTCCAGTTTAAGGGAGACTTGTATGAACTCTCTAAGGACTGGATTTTTCTGGCTACCTCAAATCTATGGCTTAATACATCTTTAGGGATATTGAATTTGCTAGGGAAACTCTGTTTTCCTTTTTCCGCTTGGCTTGTTCTAGAAAGGCCTGTATGTTCTCTCTTAGGACTGGATTTGCGTGGCTTCTTCTAGGGCCAAGTGTATCTGAAGAGGTCCACTTTAATTCCTCTAAATAGCATATTCTAGGGACACTCGATTTAATTGATTTCCTTGTATTGCTTGTATGGCCTGGCCTCTCTAGGGTCATTGATGGGAGATCACTTGGCTTGTTCCAGGGAGACTTGTATGGGCTCTCCTAGGACTGGATTTTCTTACCTTCCTCAAATCTATGGTTTAGTACATCTTTAGGGATATTGAATTTGCTAGGGAAATTGAAGAATCTTTTCTAGTCAATAAATGTGCTTGTGTTTGCTTAATTTTCTTTAGCCCCCCTGTGTATGGTTTTCTCTAGGGACACTGTTTTTCTTTTTCCGTTGATGGGAGATCTCTTGGCTTGTTCTAGGGACGTTTGTATAGTCTCTCTTAGAACATGATTTGCTTGGCGTCTTCTAGAGATTATTATATCTCAAGGTACTAGGTCTGCTCTAAATGGCTGGTATGACATATTCTAGGGACACTACATTTAATTGAATTCCTTGTATGGCTTGTATGATTCTCTCTAGGGACATTGATAGGAGATCGCTCAGCTTATTATTCCAGGGAGACTTGTATGGACTTTTAGGACCGAATTTGCTTGGCTTCCTCTTCTCCCCTCTTAGTAAATCTTTAGGGATACTGAATTTGCTAGGGAAATTGGGGTATCTTCTCTAGTTAATGGATTTGCTTACGTTTGTTTAAAGTTCTCCAGGCAACCTTGTGCTAGGGAAGGTGTATCTTCTCTAGTTGCTGGTTAAAAAAATGCTCGAAGGAGCATATTCAAGGGAGCATAAATTCCTTGAGTTGATTTGAGTAGAAACTTTGGTGGCTGGTTTTGATGTTACATAAGTTTAAATTAATACATTTAAAATACAATTTTTATGGATTTCGTGGTAAAAAATATTATTCCAGTTTAGTAGAAGAAGAAGCAGAGATGGTGCTAGATTACATTACAAATACTAGTTCTGATGAAATTCTAGTAGTTTATTTTGCTCATCTAGTAGATCATCATCTTAGTACGAACCAGTTTTACCGGGTCGCTCAAATGTAATTACCATCATCAGTAAAACACCCTGTATTAACGTATTAACAGTGGATGATGTCAAATCATCACTAATCGTTATCTGCAGCTAACGCATGTTAATTATATTGTCTATATCATTCAATATGAGCAACAAAATTCGATGGAGAAGATCTTTCATTAATTTTTAATTAAATTAATAGCTGTATTAATTTACTATTACAACGCAGTCATATCTATGTAGGTAGTAAAAGGTAGCGAAAAATCCGGCCATAAAATGATATATTACGTCTAAGGGAACATTCCAATTTGTAAGTGGCTCGAGTATAAATAAAAATTCCTCATAAAATCATTTCATTTCAGGAAAACAAGACTTTTCCAAGTAGCGGTTTCGTGTACAGCAGACCAATCAAAGACAGACGTTTGGAATGGAGAGACGTCATTTTACCGGCCATTCCCGCCCAACCAGTTGGAATGCAATTTATGAGCTACGTTATCAGGGGATTGGAACCAGCTCAGCAATACGAAGCGAGGGTACAGGCACGTAACAAATTTGGATGGAGTCCGGAATCACCAGCGTTTACCTTTAAAACTACTGATACAGGTTTGTGCATTATTTACTACCGAAGAATAATTTTTGTTATGCATGATAGCGTAGTTTAAGAGTTCGTGATGATTTAACCTGTACTCATTGAAGATTCAAATTTAAATACAAAGGGATTAAAGGGTTTCAAATTTCCTTTATTTAAGTTTGAAGTGCGCTTTACTTACTCACGAAGCTAAGACAAATTTGTGCTATCTATCATGTTCAACTTCAAAATATTGTATAGTGAGTAAAACCCTTTGCCATCCGCCCTGGTGACAATTGACTAAGCTTATTTATAGATTCTTGCCAGAGTTCCAATTAAACTTCAGCAAGTCCTGATTATATGATAGGGCTTTACTTCAAAGGATCGCAAAGTGTGCTATTCAATGATCAAATGATCACAAATGCTGCTATAGTTTCTATCTTTCTTAAGCGGTTTACCATATTCATCTATAATCTTTTAGGTCAACAAATAATATATATTAAATTAGTAATGGAATCAATACAATTATAGGGTTAGTTTGGATTGGTTTGGAACTCATCAAAACAAGGAATTTTTTTTTATAAAAAGATACATTCTAAAATGTGATTTTTGGGTTAGTTGGGTTACGAAAAAATTGTTTTTTTGCTGGTCCAAATCTGACACGAACTTTCCAGCTGATTTTTTAAATTTGTATATATTCATAATACAGGCAAAATTCGTTTCATATTTATGTTGGTTTTCTTCACTCATTTAGTTTTTTAGATTGGCTACGGAAGTAATTCGGGTTGTCAGAGGAATTTGATTTCAGTTCTTCAAGTTTTTGTATCACAACACCACGATGTTGACACCACCAGTTTTTGTTTAACACCATACCCCCTTACATTTCGTTATTTTAGTTAATTTCCTGCTAATCTTATGGGTATCCTATCGCTTTCCATCCATTTAATAGAATTATATCCCTCTCATGATCTGGATGTGTAGCTATTAAGACAACCTGGTTCCTTGACAGGACAAAAAACCTAAAAAATATCACGCAAAGTTGCATATCGAAATTAATTGAAATATTAAAAAGTTTTTTTACTGCCGCGTTTGCATAAAAATAGCCATAATTTTATTATTTGTTTTAAAATAACTAAACAATTCACAAATAATAGATTTTAAAGGAAAATAAATTTTAAACGAAACTGATGCCCACTTACTTTACTTTTTCGAATCCAGATCTAAAAATTTACGATTTTTCTGCCCAGTATCGGGCTAAGTCCAGGGCTTCAGTACTAGCAAGCCATAAATCATCAAGGGTGTACTTTGATGTTCTTAGGTGGTCGGTGGTCTGTACTTCTCCACAGTGGCAGAGTACCTCGTCAGCATTTTTTATGCTCCACTCTGCCAGATTAGATTTAACGGGAGCAACACCAGTCCTCATGCAATTAAGAGTTCGCCATGTCTTCCATTCCAGGTTCACCCCTGGGGGCGGAGTGCCAAATTTGCTGGTGGTTCTTTGCCTGTGTTGCGCATAAATCTTTTTCTAGATTTTAAGAGGCTAGTACCATGGGGTTCCTCAAGATTGTGGAGAAGGTGTCTTTCATCAAATATTTGTTTGAATCTTTCGACATGTTGGGCTGCCTCGCGTCGATCTTCTTGGGAGGCAAAACCTGCAGCTTGGTATAGTAAGGGTACAGGGGTAGGTTTCATGCAGCCAGTCACAAGTCGGCATGTCTCGTGTAGTGCGGATGTGACCTGTTTTGCGCATGTTTAGACCTGATCCACACTGGACAAAGGTATTTCGCTGTCGAAAAATACAAAGCTTCCGCTGTAGTCCTTAGGACCCTTGGGTTTGACCACATTTACTTCCTTCGAGTTTCTTTAGAAGGTTATCGGGTCGTGACTTTCTGTCTGGTATTTTTGCATATGTTAATGACCCTCTCACCTAAGTATTTTGCTTTTTCAGTGTTTTCCAGATTTGGTCACTCCCAGGATACATTAAGTTTTCTATGTGCTAAGTGCGTGTTTAGGTGGAAAGCACATACCTGGCTTTTAGCAGGGTTCGGTTTTAGAGAGTTTTCTTTCTAGTATTTGCCCATTATGCTCAAGGCTTCCTCAAGTTTTCTCTCGATCTCTTCGAAGATTTTACCTTTTACCCCGACCCCAAGATCGTCAGCATAAATAAAATGTTTAGCTTGAAGGTGAATAGGTTGATCATTGATGTAGACATCGAAGAGTAATGGAACTAAGACACTTCCTTGGGTAAACCGTTTTTTCGGCGTTCGCAACCTGCTCTTTTTCCCATCCAGCATTACATAAAACTTGAACCTGTGGCACAGCAGAGATATAGGGCGATAGCTACTTGGAGTTCCGGGTCTTTTCCAGATTGGAGCAAGGCTATTACTTTTGACTTTCGCCGTGCTTTTGAGATCTGGTAGGTAGACTTACAGTAATTAAATAGGGCCAAGAGCCACAGTTTCGTATTTTGCCCAAAATGTTTTATCTACTCTGTCAGAATGTCATCTACCTCTGGCGACTTTCAGGTCTTTATCACATCATCTATGCCTTTTTGAACTTCTATAAGTGTAAACGGGTCTCCCATTAGCTCATCTTTCCGTCATCTTTCGATTTTTTTAGATTTTACTGCGGTGGTTGGTTTTACCGTTGGAAAGGAGTTGATGCGCTACTTGGTTTGCTGTATTGCGCATGGTTGTTTTATTTCTCCATTTAGCTTCTTAATCATATTCCGCGCCTGTTTGCTGCTATGATTCATATCCATCTTCCCCAGTGTCTCCATCCACCGTTTCTTTCTTGGCACGCTAAGTATTACTTGCAGCTGTTCACCTAGCTCCATTGCTGTTTTACTGAATGGGTCTTCATTGTAATGCGGTGTATATTGGCTCATTTTGCCTTTATCTTCGTCGTTCAGCTCAGACACATAGTAATATTGGCATCCTCTGGGTATGTGTTTTCGCCAGTCGTAGTGTTCCAGGGTGGGCGAAATATGTTCTATTTTTGTGTCTAGCTCGTTTGTATAGTTCACCCATTTGGCTTTTTTGAAATTAAATCTCCTCCTAAAAGGTATCTTGGGAGCTCTACTGAAAACAATTAATCCTGTCTTGCAAGTACTAAGCTTTAGGTAACTGCTGCCATACCAGTCCGATATTTGCTCAACCATACGCGAACAGCCCCGACGAAGAGGGATCTGCCAGTATCACTGAAGTATCATCAGCATACTGACAGACCCACCACCCTGGAGACTCATAGGCAGATCATTCACATATAGCACGAACAAAAGTGGACCCAAAATAGATCCCTGCGGCACGCCCTGTTTTATTGTGGTTTTCGAGGAACAAGAGGTAGCGCCGTTCTGATTGACGCTCAGAATATGGGCTCTTTCCCTGAGATAAGATCCAATCACCACAGCAGCCGCTCCCCTGTCATAATCTTCCAGCCTTTCCAGCAACAATTCATGATTGAGGGTGTGAAAGGCCTTCGAGAGATCAAAGTACAATCCAGCAACTCTCCTGTTATTTTCCAGTTGCTCATATACATATGTTATAGAGTCCAATGTGGCCATTTATACTGGTGACTGTTGAGAATCTGGTGTTGAAATACAAATTCAATTATGCGATTGTACAGTGCCCTCTCAAAAACCTTAGACACTGAACTATGTCTATATCCTTTTTTGAATATGGGTATAATTTTAGCAATTTTTAAATCATTGAGTAAAATTCCCAAAGTGAAGGTAGAATTTATCATGAAAGCCATTGGAAGACTAATTTCCTGAGCTATATGCTTTAGTAAAAATATAGAAATTTCGTCGATTCCAGACGAGCATTTATTATGAAAGTTCATTATTAGATATATTAAAAACCATATGCAATAGCCCAAAATTTTAGATCTTCTATTAGCTCCCCCTCAGGTGATTTGAGTGAAATACATGAGTTTGCTATTCTATTTTCATTAACACTTGTTTTATACTCAGAAAGAAACTTTTCATATTGTTTTTTCCTCAGGCTTATAGAGTTTGCGAATATTCTCGTCATTGGTCTGCTTATACAGAAGATAGATATCCTTCACCCGGCCAGCAAAGGACTTCAATTCCGCGCTTACCCAGTGAGGCTCTCTCCTCACCCGAGAATTCGACATTGGAAAAGATATATTAAAATAGTACAGCAGTATATTCTTAAAGACAGTGTACTGATCATTTGGGTCATCACACACATAACCGTCTTCCCAGGATTCATCCTGCAAATAACTTTGAAAATTGCTAATGTTATCATATGTAAAAAATATTTTCTTAACATATGTAGGTGGTTGATTGACTAATTCAGACTTTACCTATATCTACTGACCAAAATGATCAGTCACCTCAGTTTCAGTACCCTCAAATTGGACATTTCTCGGTGGTATGTTACTCAGGATGTTGTCAATTTGTGTCCCAGAGCCAGGACTCATCCTCGTGACACACACACCATGTGGTGTGTTCACTCTCAATGGCAAAATTTATGTTGAAATTTACAGCCACCACAAAAAACTTATTTGGAGAATATCTCTCATCCATCACAACATTGAGAAGAGAGAGAAATTCATCCAGGTCAGTCTGTGGGGACCTATACACACCTACAATAATAAAAGTCTGAGACTTAAATTTTAGTTCCGATACACAAAATTCAAAAGTTCTATCACAGTGAAGGATATTTGTTTTTACAGAACTTATTCTAAGATCTTGCTTGGCAAAAATTGCAGTACCGCCTCTTCTCAAAGATTCTCTGGACGAGTAGGTTACCAGTTTTTATCCAACCAAGTGTATGGCCTCCACATCAGTTCCCCGCATCCACTGCTCCATTACACAAAATATGTGTGGTTCGACATCATCCAATTTTAGGGTTTTGTTATTAATACTTCTTACATTCACATGGAGGAATTTAATTCTCAAGATTTGCTCGTCAGGATCCCCGTTATGATATTGACTGTCCAGCTCTATTTGACGGCTGTAGTTTAGTGGTCTAAAAAATTTCTACCAAATCCGAATTTGAAGCGTTCGTATGCCACCCCTCTTGGCCAGAAGCCAGGATTGTAAATGGTTTCTTCCAACTGAGGATTCACTCCTATCATAAAGCACTTCTTTTTTCTCTCTTTCCTGATTTTAGGAATACATTCCCTTACAGAAATGCTATCTTCATCAGTGTTTCCAGTTCTAGCAATTTGTTTTTTCACCCTCTCGCCATATTTAGTGCTTCTTTTCTTCTTTAAATTAAGTTTTTGTTTTTTGTATTATTTACATTTTTGTTGACATCAATATCATTATTATTAATATTAACATCGCGTCGGCAAATTTGACATCCTCCGCATCGGTTTGACGTTGTCGTCTCTTCTTTTTTCTTGATGCAACCGTTTCGAAGTCGTTCTCGTCTTCTTCTTCATTGGAGTCAGGTGTTGCTACAGTCATTGCGGCCGACGGACTGACCTTATCGCTGAGAGTTTTCGGACGGATGATGGTTGAGAGTCCGCGGCGGTTCGGGCTCGGGGTATTTCGTCGCTAACTTCAGGTTTGTTTTTACTTCCCTCCCTTTTGGCGCCAGAAATTGCTTTTTCCATTGCACTTTCCAACTTTTCCTTCAGGAGTAGTTTATTTTCTTCAGGTAGTTTGTTCTTGCCTTCCATTTCCTTGACAAGTTTTCTGAGAAGTTCTATTTCCTATTTTATAAGTTTGTAAATAAATTGGTGTTGGTTATAAAAATATTTTTATAACCAATGAGAGGGCCATTTACATAACTACTTTCGCTACTAGCATTAATAAATGCATTTGCAAATTTGAACACGCCCAGGAATTTAAAAATATCTTTCAAAGAATTAAAACTAAAATATATTATACAGAGTTGCATATTGAAATTAGTTGTCATGTTACAAAAAAGTTTTTCTACTGCTACGTTTGCATAAAAATAATCCTAATTTTTATATTTGTTTAAAAATACTTAAACAATTAATATATTTTTTTCATATAAAATGAATGTCCTTCCGAATGACCATCGCAAATTTGAACACGAACAGGGACTTAAAAACATCTCTCCATTTAAATCTAATTTTTTAAAAAGGATTATTCAAAAAATGTTACAAAATATATCTCTTCCACAATGTATCTATATAGAGTTTTTCTTTTGTTTCATGCACTCACTTATGCACCAATGCACTTGGTTTGGTTTATGTCGCACTCTTGGACAAAGTAGATGAAAGCACTACCGATAATCGACATCTATTCGCTGGTAAGGATTAGGTGTCTTTAGTTTTAGCTTATTATAATTTTAGATAATTGTTTTATATTTATATATATTCTCGACAATATAAATACACAAATAATTAGATTCGCTTCTAGCGCTTATGATGCAAGCCAAGTTAATTTGAATAACAATGTTAAAGCACTGTCATGCATACTTCATAGTGACTATAATACAAATTTTGATTTATAAATGAAGACCAATTGGTGTTGTAGGAACCTTTGCAAATAATTAAATTTGCACACAATAATGTGCGGGAGATACTTAGTCAAATAACTACCACCCTGTAAAGTATACAGCTGTTTTGCAGAGTACCTTCAGGAGATAATTTAGTCAAAACAATTTACACCCTGTAAAGTATGCAGCTATTTTGCAGACAATAAGGAGTCCATGAATGCAATCTTAATTAAATAGGTCCACGACCATATTAGAAATATATTCTGTTTTTTGTCCCTATTGGAATTGATTATTGCTGCATAAACAGGGGAAATATTATACACACAAGGGTATATGATTATCATTTGGCGGTGGCAAGTTTGGAGTTGGTATAATAAACGATCACTTCTTAGTAAGTCAATAGCCAACTTTTAGTGGAGAAGTCGAATAGTTATAGTTAGGTCCTCGACCCTAGGCTCAATCAATTAATAATTTATAATAAAAAAATAATATTAAGAATTTTTTGTATTGCGAAGCCCTCGGCCTAAACCTATCCTTTTTCCAGGCCCTCGGCAAGAATTTTTCGATTGAGTGCTATTTGTATGCAATTTATAAGGCCCTCGGCCTATGCACTATCTAACTCAATCTGAATTTTTCGATTGAGTACAAATTATCAGGCCCTCGGCCTATGCACTATCTAACTCAATCTAACTAACTCTTTGTAGGGAAGTCGAATAGTTAGGTCCTCGACCCACAGCTTAATCAATTAATAATTTATAATAAAAATAATATTAAGAATGTTTTGTATTGCGAAACCCTCGGCCTAAAGATATTCTTTTTCTCTGCCCTCGGCATGAATTTTTCGATTGAGTGCTATTTGTATGCTAATTATAGGCCCTCGGCCTATGCACTATCTAACTCCATCTAACCAACTCTTTGTGGGGAAGTCGAATAGTTAGGTCTTCGACCCTAGGCTTAACCAATTAATAATTTATAATAAAAATAATATTAAGAATGTTTTGTATTGCGAAGCCCTCGGCCAAAACCTATCCTTTTTCTATGCCCTCGGCAAGAATTTTTCGAATGAGTGCTATTTGTATGCAAATTTTAAGGCCCTCGGCCTATGCACTATCTAACTCAATCTGAATTTTCGATTGAGTGCAAATTATAAGGACCTCGGCCTATGCACTATCTAACTCAATCTAACTAACTCTTTGTAGGGAAGTCGAATAGTTAGGTCCTCGACCCTAAGCTTAATAAATTAATAATTTTTAATAAAAATAATATTAAGAATTTTTTGTATTGCGAAGCCCTCGGCCTAAACCTATCCTTTTTCTATGCCCTCGGCAAGAATTTTTCGAATGAGTGCTATTTGTATGCAAATTATAAGGCCCTCGGCCAATGCACTATCTAACTCAATCTGAATTTTTCGATTGAGTGCAAATTATAAGGCCCTCGGCCTATGCAATATCTAATTCAATCTAACTAACTATTTGTAGGGAAGTCGAATAGTTAAGTCCTCGACCCTAAGCTTAATCAATTAATAATTTATAATAAAAATAATAATAAGAAATTTTTATGTTGCGAAGCCCTCGGCATGGACGTATTCTTTTTCTATGCCCTCGACAAGACGAATTTTTTGATCGAGTGCTATTCGTACGCAAATATTACAAGACCCTAGTCTATGTACCTTATTCTCTATTTCTCTCGGTTGAGCAACGTATTGTGCCTTACCGAAAACCTGCATGAATATGAATTTAATAAGCCCTCGGCTTATATGCAAGGTTTTTTAATTATTCTAATTATTTAAAAAAGTCTAGTTGTAATTAGTGAGCCTAACGTAAACCTAAATACAACTTATCAACTGTACATTGTATCATTGTACGTAGATATTTGTTCGTAAATATTAGGCCCCGGCCTAGTCCTATATAGACAATTTATTGCAGGCCGACCGGTATATATTTCCTTAGTCAGCCTTTTGATTGTGTTATGTAAACACTTTTTGTGATTGAATAGTATTCCTTTAGTAGGAGCAAAGACAATACTTAGTAGTATTGTCTTTGGTAGGAGGTACGATTAGACTAGATTACTAGAGAATGGTTCGAATAGCTCGTATCGTTAACTGTTGCTTATTACTTATATTCATTTCGATATAATATATTTCAATTCCGAATTTATTGCTTTATTCTGTGTAATTGTGCACAGGCGACATTATTAACACTTACTTGAGGAACTGGACAATATATTTTCCCTAATTTTGGATATTTTATTTCACAAACACAACACACAACATGATTTTTCAACGTATTCGATGGATACGGAAAACAGAATGAGTAAGCATCGAAGTGATATCAGGCTCGGTTTGATGATAAAAAAAATATGCTTTAAAAACGTATCGATTGGTATGGTGATTCAGAAACTACAATGTAATCATATCGGAAGACAAGCGATGGAAAATTTAATTTTTTGGATTTGTTCTCTATATGCAATATTTTAAAATCTTTGGAAAATGTGTTATTTGGATTTTAAATGCAAGGAATAATGTGAGTTGTTATTGTTTTTTTTTTGGTAACTAGATTCATGTTCTTTAATTCTTGTTTTGAAAGATCTACCAGTTTGTCATATGTATATTTTTGGGCAAGAACCACACTCTCGTAAATAGACTCCTATTTAGGAAAGTTTGTTTGAATTTGATTTGTTATTTTTAATGAGTTTACCTAAATTATTGTTTGTTCTAAAAGCAGTTTTTATGTTATTTTTGGAAAGCCTTTTGGAAATCCGATTGGAAATCGTGCCTGTATATGTGATAGACTTAAATTTAAAGTAAGGTGTATTATTGATTGTTGGATAGACTAGGTTTATTGCCATTTTATATTGCTTTTCTTAATTATTGGCATCGATATGTAGATAATATCATAACATGCTTTTCGGGCCCTGATAGGCAAGTAGATCAATTTCTTTCATTTATCAATAACCTACACCCAAAAATCAAATTCACTGTCGAATTAGAGCATAATAAATCCATCAATTTTCTAGATTTAACCATCACCAACAGAAATGATATTCATGAATTCTCAATGTTCCATAAACCCTCACATACAGATACAGTTATTCATAATAAATCTAATCATCTATATTCCCATAAAATGGCAGCTTTTAATTCATTTATACATAGACTTTTAAATGTTCCATTACCAGAAGAAAATTATAAAAAGGAACTGAATATTATTAAACAGGTTGCAGTCAATAACGGATATAATGCTAGTATAATAGATAATTTAATTAAGAAAAAACAATATAAAATGGCAATAAACCTAGTCTATCCAACAATCAATAATACACCTTACCTAAGATTTAAGTGTATCACATACTTATACAGGCACGATTTCCAATCGGATTTCCAAAAGGCTTTCCAAAAATAACATAAAAACTGCTTTTAGAACAAACAATAATTTAGGTAAACTCATTAAAAATAACAAATCAAATTCAAACAAACTTTCCAAATCAGGAGTGTATTTACCAGAGTGTGGTTCTTGCCCACAAATATACATAGGACAAACTGATAGATCTTTCAAAACAAGAATTAAAGAACATGAATCTAGTTACCAAAAAAACAATAGCAACTCACATTATGCCTTGCATTTAAATTCCGAAAAACACACATTTTCCAAAGACTTTAAAATATTACATATAGACAAATCCAAAAAATTATATTATTTGGAAAGCATAGAAATTAACAAAAAGAAAAAGTCAGGTTCATTTTTGAATGAGCAATTAGAAACTGGTAATACCCCACTGTTGACTTTATATTCATAATAACTTAAAAAACATTGTGGTCTTTACTCTCTGCTTTCCTTCATTAGTGATACCGATATTAATAGCATAAGTACCTACCCATATTATGTACCCAATATTACTTGGAATTTCCATACCTCTTTTTTATTATATGTCGGTCTTCTCTGTACCTACTTAGGATATTTTACTTTTAGCATAATCTTAGTTAGTCCGTTTGAGAAAGGCACCGTGTGCCGAAACACGTGTCACGGTTAATAAAAATAAATTGTGGAAATTTTAAAACTTCGTTGTTTTCCTTTTAAAAATTTTGGTTTAATTTCTTAAATCTATAAATTATTATTCTATTTTTGAAAGCAGTTTTTACAATTTCAACTCCTGTTACTATTTCGCTACAACATTTATCTTTATGTTTATGGCCAAACATATGGGAAAGGGAGAACACATTTTTATCGAAATCTTCACAAAACAAAGTCAATGTTAAGACTAGGAAAAAGTTCTATAATATTAATAATTATATAATTTATAGTACAATATCCTTGGATTTATTAACCCAACTATTATAAGATTTATCAAAACCCAACCATTTTACAAGGATTTTACTCCCCTTCTTTCGTAAAACTTGTTCTATTAAAAAACATCAGGCTGTTTAGTTTTCTGTAATTCTTCTTCATAAAAACACCTTCATCTTCCAATATATAATATGTTGCAGGATTTGAGAGGTTCTTACTTGGTGCAAGTAAACTTCTAGCTACTGACCCCATCTAAAAGGTCACCAAAAACGTAGTATTTTAGCCCCATGTTTTCCTTATGGGAGATTTGCGCCAGAACCCCTTTAGCTCTGTGGGCGAATGCTCCGACGTAATGTGTAGTTTATATATATGTATTATTTATCAAGCTTTTATTTAAGCATTTCGAATTTACTTTTATAAGATAGTTGACCATATTTTGTTATCGCAGAGTTTTCTACCTAGTGTCCCCATTAACCAGCTGTGGGTTTTTACCACAATATCGGGCCCAATTCTCTTTGGTCCTTTTTATTTTTATTTTTATTAAGGTTTCCTTCCTGGGATTGTTTACAATTCAAGCCAGCTGTTATATTTCAAGAACCACGCTCAATGGTTATTATTTTTTGTTAGGAAAGTACACACCGGCGAGTACGTCGCCAAGCAAGCCTATTTTCGGTCTTAACGTAAAAATAAAACTTAGTATTCTTCGGTCCGCGTTTAGTTACACAACCCTAGGTAGAGAGCTCTGCTTATTTCATATTTTTGCTGATATCGTATATTTCGTTTACTTTTGTAATTTAGATTTTCAAGAATAAATTTTTAATTCTCTCCTGATGTTCGGCCCTGCCAAAACTGAAAGTGTTTCAAATTCACGAGTAAATTAAAATAAGCGTATAATCTATCTCTAACGCTAAAGCTCTACTACTGACGTATAATTTTATAGTTAATATTATGGACAAAAACGCATCTTAATTAATCTTTTAATATGAGAAGAGTTCGACTTTTCTAATTAACTGGATAGTTATAAAACAATATTCTCATTTGCCAAATCTGCAACGGATTACTCTAGAAGCAATTTCAAATGTTTTAACCCACTAAAATATGTGTCCATTTTTTTTCAAAGCAAGCTAATTGATTTTGATTCCAATAAAAATAGTAATGAAATAATCATATATATAGAGGTTTTAATTGAAATTTGCACATTCGAACACTACAAATCTAAATCCCTTCAAATCGTAGTTGATTATAAATATTGGCATATGTCGAACCTAATCATTCTATAGCATGGAGTTACCCGTTCATAAGGCAATATTTATGCAGCGGCTTGACCAATATTGTCAGAGACTAAACGAAGTCAACCAATTTGCATTTCCGGAAACCGATTACTGCTAATTGTTGATTCAAATCCAATTTTGGGCTATTGCATATGGAATGACTAAATAGATTAAGTATTTGAGGTGAAAGATGTAATTGACTTATATTACAAGTAGTGACGAATGGAAACATTTATTTTATTTTTTACCATTAACATTTATGAACTCAAGTTCAAGTTAGTGATGACTAACGACCGGATTTTATGCAACCAAAAAACCTTCTTCAATCTTTTTTTAATGATTTATAGAAGGTATAATGTGTAGGTAAAGAAATTCTATTAATGCAATTTCTTAATAGATTTCTCTAAGAGGGGCAATAAATCGGTAAGTAATAAACCATACTTACCTATTTATTGCCCCTCTTAGGGAAATCCCAATCTAAATCAAGTTCAGCTGTTTGACATAACAACACAACACAGTGCCACACTCTTTCTCTGTTTAATAGCAGAGAGTACGGTTATGTTGAAATAATGAATAAAGTCAAACAAGTCAAAGTTCAATTACAAAAAAAACAATCAGTCTTATGGGAAGAGGCAATGTAACGTGAGTGTACAAATTACCTGCTACTCAGACAGAGATGGGGTTCGGTTAAGAGCGCTAGCAGCTCTCTGAGCAGCAGGTAATTTGCACACTCACGTTACACTGCCTCTTCTCATACGACTGATTGTTTTTTTTTTGTAATTTAGCTTTGACTTGTTTGACTTTATTCATTATTTCAACATAACCGTACTCTCTGCTATTAAACAGAGAAAGAGTGTGGTAAATTTTGGCGCCCCACGTTGGGCGCCAAAAATTGGACACACACATATTTAAGGTGAGGAATGCAAACCCTAAAAAAAATGTCTAAGGCAATAGACAATGTATTGGTTGAAGGTACGCTACATAAATTTAGTCCAAAGTACCCAAAACAATTAATTATTCAATAAGTCTCCCCCTTAACACCAATCAGAATATGTATACGAAATACAACATCGATAACCCTTTAGTAATTACAATTAAATTTGGTGCAGCAAAAACTACAAAATTACTATAAATTGTCCAAGGAATTTATAGGTCAACAAAAAATCTTAATGATAGTAGAAACCGGATTAGTTCAATAAATAACCGGTTAGTCCGACAGAAAACCCTTATTTTCAAATTGTTAAATCAGACAGCATTTTGAGGCTAATGAGAGTAATAAAAAGAGAAAATTTTACGTTTCCCATACAAATATTCCTTTCGTAAATATAAATGGCTTAACAATTACCTTCAAGTAAGTGTTGGAATTTCAGTGGTCAAGTGGAAGGGCTTAAATCGTGATCAATGTGCCCTCAACTTCAGTCTAGTGACAAAATCCTTCTATACGAAACATATTAGTTTCTTTTCAATATCCAAAACAATTCTCCAAAATACATATGTTTCAGATTCGATCTTGGTCGATTTTCTAAACAAACAGAGATGTGCTCGTCGGCATTATAATTTACCATAGGGGCTAGTTCTAAAGTGACCTTGTAAATAAAACAAAGACCTTTAGCATTATATGAATATTTAATAAGTTATTTTACCTGAAAATAACTGGAAGCTCATAAATAAACAAAATATAAACATTAAACGATTGTATGTAGTCAGTGCAACAATATGGATAAAATATGTCTATGCTAGATATTGACCTTCAGAATATCACAAGAATAATACTCTTAAAGACTACAGCATTGCATAAACAGTTCTAATTCTAAACTAGTATATGGTTATAAACATAACATTGAAGCTATGTGCAGTTAAATGCTCATTGAAGATCCTGCGGAACTGCTACGTATGAGCTCGGTTAGCTGAGATAACTCTGATATGAAATATAGTCATATACAAGCAATAATGACAGGATAAATATTACCCTAATGTCCACCTATAAGCTACTATGTACACTATGTTCACAATTGACGAGCAACATTCAAAGTTCAGCAGTTTATCTTCCAACACTGGGGAAAGACACTTTAAAAAACACTTGCTAAGTTTCTTGCTAGCTTCTATATACAATGTGGTTCGATTTCTTGCAAATAAGAATGACTTGAATGTAGTAGTTGGATATGGTATGCAGTTATCGCATAATGGCATGACATGAATGCCTTGTGAAATGTGGTTTTTTGGTACACGCATAAATGCTTATAAAACACGCTATGCAGGTAGCACAGGTAGGCTGAAGTCCGCGTGGGGGAAATAGCATTTGTGAGATCTTGAGATATTGACAGACAAGTGCCGGGTAATCTTTATATTAGAATAAGGCCAGAGTATAACAAACCAGTGTCATACTTTGATAAAGCATAGAGAATGTTGAACACCCATGGACAAGACCAATGGGAACGCTAGCACAGCGACGGTACAGCATTAGAGGTGTTGAGAGGTTGTGATTGTAAACGTGTGTGTTTACTTGCTTGGGGCTCGAGACAAGACTCGATTACTTGTGGTTCGAGACAAGACTCGATTGTGAGACTCCCATGGGCGATTGCCATGGGGCGCTAGTGCAGCGATGGTACAGCGTCTTACTTGAGAGAGAGAAATTGCAAACATGTGAGTTTACTTACTTGGTTTTCGAGACAAGACTCGATTACTTGTGGTTCGAGACAAGATTCGATTGTGAGAACTCCCATGGGCGCTTGCCATGGAGGGCGCTAGTACAGCGTCACACTGATTAAGAGATTAATGGCAGACAAGGTGCCGATAAATACCTTTTCTTGTAGGCTTGAGAGGACGATGACTATGGCTGGATACCACAATGTCACTTGAGTAGAGCTCTAGAGAGATTAGGAGGTCTCAAAACGTGAAACCTGCCCGGCATGGCGGCTTGGCGCCATGCCGGCGGGAAACGGGAGCGCGCTTCAGCGCACCTATTTGGTTGGAGTTCAAGATGCTACTGATTACTAGAACGTAAGAACTTGATCAACTCGAAGGAGTTGTCAACATCCCTTGTCAGCGCCTCTTCTCTCGGGATAATCTACATCCTCCGGAAATAGAAAGAGTAATATAGAGATATTGTGTAAAAACTTAGCATGACCGATTGTCTAAATTAATATTATGAATTTTAACACAAACTTGTCCGAAATCTGCTGGCTAGTTTTCGTGAAATTCGATTATTAAAGATTGGAATTTTAGGGACCCCTAGAATTATGGCTAGGAAGTTTTAGGTTGGGTGAAGTGGCTATCCTGTAGGAAGCGCTGTGATCGGTCGACTTGGCGTAGGTTACGCGGCCGGGTTCAGAGGAGTAAACGTGGTTACAACAGATGGCGCTAGTAATATCGGGGGGTACAGCGCCTTTTCTGTAGAAAGCGCTGTGATTGGTCAGATGCCTTTCGAGGCCGCTTTGCTTTTAGATATCTAGACTGGCGATTGCAGTGGATAAACGTTGTACCAAGAGATGGCGTTAGTAGTATCGCTAAGGTTTTTAAGATTTCCTTGGAATGCGAATGCAGTGGCGTGGAATGTTAAATTGTACAAAATTAAATCGTTAGATTTGAGAACGTGTTCAAATGGTTTTTGAACAACATATCAACAACAAAAAGCAAGGTAACCCAGAAACTAAATCTGCAGAAGGAGCCTATAATCCCAAAAAGATGGCCTGAACATTTTCAGATGGACTTCGACTGTTTTCACCTAAAACATCGAAGCGAAAGAACAGAATGATCTCAGTACAAGCCCATGATAAATAGAAAAAACTTTGGCTGCCTCACTGGTATAGGTTCCCTAACTTAAAGCTTCCACAATTTGTGGTCATAAGTTATTGTATCCATAAACATAGAAACGTTTCCTTTTGAAAGCTGGTAAGATCATGACAGGCGAGTCTTTTCGTAGGTGTGAAGTGACTGCCTCGTCTCATGCAGAAGGATTGAATTTCACATTAGCTCCAAAAACATTCCTATGCTAGACGAGCTGAAGCTCAATTAAAGAGCCACTTGCTGACGAGTCCAGATGGAAGATTTGAAAGGTCGCCAAAAAATCAAAATCTCCAAAGCCAAACGTTAGTAAAGATGAAGCAATTGTTCTCATACACTTTAGAAAATACCCCTCTGTCAAGCAGATAGAGGATAAGCTATTGTGGTTATGGTATATCGAGTGACACATCCAACATGAACAGCCTAGAGAAGATTGTATAGAACATTTAAAAAATATGATCGCATCAAAGCAAACCTCCACATCTATATGGTCTACCAAAAATTCACAAATAGAACATGCCACTAAGGCCAATCACAAGCTCTCGCAACTCCCCCACCTATGAGTTGGCAAGATTTTTTTTTCCAATTCTGCAACCTCTACAAGGACTAAAGAATTCTTCAAACCTTCTTGAAAGGATAAGGAGAAAGGAATTGCCACCAGAAGATCAGATGGTGAGCTTTAAGCCGAAGGTCCATGTACCAATCGGTGGATGTCTTTGGAGTCATCAGGATCATAGTAGATGAAAACCAAACTTAACCGAAAGGAACATTTCTACAAAAAGATGCCTTAATGAACCTCCCTTGAATAGTGTATGTTCCAGCAAAGAGATTTTCTGGTCATAAGTTGTTGTATACATAATCCTTTCGTAGGTTTGTGGGAGCGACTGCCTCATCTTTGATAATGTTTTGCTTGGAGAAGGATTTAATTTTACATACTAATTGAACTGAAGCTCAATCAAATGACCACTTGCTGACGAGTTCATATGGAAGATTAAAGAGATCGTCAAAAAATCAAAATCTCCAATGCCAAACATTAGCAAAGATGAATCAGTCATTCTCATAAACCTATGAAAGTACCCCTTGGTCAAGCTGATTAAGGAAATGCTATTGTGGTTATGGTATATCGAGTGACACATCCAACATGAACAGTCTAGGGAAGATTGTACTAGGGCATTAGGTTTGGAAGGGGGGGGGGGGGGGGGGGGTTTAGGTTAGGTAGGAAGAAAACGAAGCGAATTAAGTTAAAAACCTTATTGAAATGATAAAGAGAAAGGAGTTCCCACCAGAAGATCAGTTAGTGAGCTTTAAGCCGAAGGTCCCTATACCATTGGAAGTTCTCGGAGTCATCAATGAGGACCATACTAGAAGAAAACTAAACCCTACCGGAAGAAATATCTCTACCAAAAGATGTAGTAATTGACCTCCCTGGAATATTGTATGCTTTAACAAAGATATTTTCTGGTCATAAGTAAGTTTTGTGAGAGCGACTGCCTCATCGTTGATAATGTTTGGCTCGGAGAAGGATTATGTTTCACATACTAAATGAGCTGAAGCTCAATTAAATGACCGCTTGCTGACGAGTTCAGATGGAAGATTAGAGAGGTCGTCCAAAAATCAAAATCTCCAAAGCCAAACGTTAGCAAAGATGAAGCAGTTGTTCTCATATACTTAAGAAAAACTACACCTCTGTCAAACCGGTAAAGGAAACACTATTGTGGTTATGGTATATCAAGTGGCACATCCAACCTGAATAGCCTAGGGAAGATTTTATAGAGCATTTAAAAAAAATACGATCGTTTTATTCCCCAAGGTTCTGCTTCTCACCTAGCCTCGGTCAATTTTCTGTTCCAAAAAGATTGCCTAAGGCTCCGTAAATGTACCGCCAAAGGTACTAATCGGGCACTATGCAACAGAAAACTTGGCACACTCAAATATGTATTTTGAGACCAAATAAGAAAAAAAACAAGAGATGATAGCAATGGCCAAATCAGCATATATTCGAGCAATAATTCAATGACAATTTAAAGAAATTATTAAATTGTAACAATGATTCTAGTACAATTAGGTCAGTGAAATATAAACCAACGTTATTTTGGATGCTCGCAAGACTACTTCCCATCACAGATGCGGTACTAACTACCGTCCCGTGTGAACGAAGAAGCAGATAACAGGCAATAAATTTACTGCATTAAACGGTACAACTGAAAGATGACGCGGCGACGACAAATTACCTGCTGCTCAGAGAGATATGGGGTTCGGTTAAAAGCGCCAGCATCTCTCTGAGCAGCAGGTAATTTGCACACTCTCGTTACACTGCCTCTTCTCATACTACTGATTGTTTTTTTGTAATTGAACTTTGTCTTGTTTGACTTTATTCATTATTTCAACATAACCATACTCTCTGCCGTTAAACAGAGAAAGAGTGTGGAAAATTTTTGTCGCCCCACGTTGGGCGCCAAAAATTTGCCACACACACACACACTCAATTAAGGTGAGGAAGGTAAACCCTAAAAAAAGCATCTGAGGCAATACACAGTGCATTGGTTGCAAGTACGCTGTATAAATTCAGTTAAAAATCCCCAAAACAATTAGTTATTCAATAAGTCTCCCCCTTAACACCAATCAGAATATGTATACAAAATACAACATCGATAACCCCTAAGTAATTACAATTAAATTTGGTACGGCGACCTTAATTCAACAAAAACTACGAAATTAATTATTATCTCTCACAGATGATAAACAGAGAAAATCGCACTTTTCTTTCTACCATTTTTAGTGGAACATGTATTAAAAGTGTGGCCAAAATAAATTTTCCTCACATTTTTTAAAACTTCAATATCTAATTTCAAGAAAGTCTTTGTAATCATATATCACAATTCGAAGTCACTGCGCTTCATTCTTTAGGTTTTTCACGAAGAGCCAGCTTTCTCATTAAAGCTGTATTATCGTCAGCTCCTTTCATAAACTGACAAATGCCCTTCTGAGTTATAATCTCGGATTTTTCAGCTTTTATGGGCCTTTTCAGCGATGCAATTAAATTTGCAACACTGCTAATACCCAATTTATATAATAACACCCAAGCGAGGGAGATATCTCTGATTCTTATAATAATTTAAAATACGTTCTGGATTCCTTCAGAATATTATTTCTCAAGCAGGTCATACACCAAAATTGTGGTTCGTCCATGATCGGATGAAATTCCTTCTGAATATATTAGATATTTTAAGAATTATGCCACCCTTAACATTTCAGGAGATAAACAATATTTGTACGAGCGTTCTCAGCTGCACATGATGAATCATCTGCTGATTGTATATTTAGAACATTATCAAGTAAATGACTAAGTTGGAAAAAGCGACAATTTTTAGCCAGAGTTTTCTCATATAAAGCTGGAGCTTAATTGTTTTGAAACAATTAAATATGTCACATTTACGGAAAAGTCAGTTGCTTCTGGGATACGCCAATTGCATGTAATCAAGGCCCGTGTTGTGTTAAAATGAATCTCGATCTGCCTTCTTTCATATTTGCAAAATAAATATTCTTCTTGTTTCAGAAAATGCAATCGAAGATGTACAGGGCCTCAACGATCGGACGTTCAGAAACAATGCAGGATCCCTTAGGAAATTCAACAAAATGTTAGTAATTTTACTTTTAAATATATTTTTATCACTGTCTTGCCGTATTCAAGCTATTTAACTTATTTAGAAACTATCCTGAATCACTACGTTGACGTCGTGCCAGCGAAATGTAATTAAATACATCCCGTGGATTCGCGCACATCACACATGCCTAAAACAGAATGTAGGATGTTGATGATGAAATTTCAAATTCCCATTAACATTAAATATATGCGGCAGACTTGGAAATTTAACCATATGCCGTGTTCTTGCAGAAATAACGCGTTTTTTACTCTGGTCCTCAAAACCACCATGAGAACTCAAAGGGCGGACATTCTCTACAATTTCAATGATTATTTACTCAAATAAACTTAAATACACAACGCGGTGATCTGACAGTTCGTTTTGGCTCTATCTTTTTATTTCAGTGTCTTCCGGAACGGGATAAGGGGGTCACACAGGTGCTCGCCTTAAATAAAGGTAAATAATTAGTGTTAAGTAAGTTTCAGGAGTTTGAACCGAATTTTGTTTCGAAAATATGCTTGTCGATAACATCGAACTCGCTCGTGATTTTAACTTCAATAGTTCCATAATTCTTGAATTTTAGGAAATTCATATCCATTCCTAATTCCAATGCATTTTATATCAATTCTCTCAATTTTCGTTCGCTACATAATGTTTTTCCAATAAATTCCGGGTAAAATTCAGTAATTTACATCTACATCTCGTTGTATATGATTTCCTGAAGATCTTCCAGGCTGTCCGCGAACACCATAGTATCATCTGCATATCTAATGTTATTAATGCGGTTCCCGTTAATTAGTATACCACATTCCGTTTCGTCACAGGCCTCTTTGAATATTTGTTCGGAGTAGATGTTAAATAATAACGGTGAGAGTATACAACCCTGCCTTACACCGTGCAGTATCTCTATTGCTTCTGTTTTCCCACCTTCCACTCGAACAACGGCAGATTGGTTCCAGGACAGGTTGATAATTATTCTAATGTCCTTATTGTCCAAACCAACGTTCTTTAGTATTTCAACCATTTTTCCATATTGAACTCTATCAAATGCCTTTTGATAGTCTATAAAACAGGCATAGACATCGCAGTTAATAATGCCTCTCTTGTTCCAACAGCATCTCGGAAGCCAAAGTGTGTATTTGACATTTGCTCTTCACAAAGTTTGTATACTCTTCTGTGTTTGACCTTAAGAAACACCTTTAGAAAATGGCTCACCACACTAATGGTCCTGTATTCGCTACATTTCTTAACCCGATTTTTTAGGAAGCGTAATAAATTCTGATACGAGCCAGTCTCGAGGGAGATATCCATTATCATAAATGTACTTAAACAGCTTTGTGAGCCACTTGGTGCCTTCCCAGTCGAGGCGTCTCAAGAATTCAGCCCTAATATCATCAGGTCCAGGGGCTTTTCCTACTTTCATTTGCGTGATGGCAGTTTGAACTTCTTCGATGGTGATTGACGGTCCGGTTGTGCAAGTCTGCAGTTGTGGTGGGTCTGGTCTGTTATCTGCAAAAAGTTGTTTAATATATTCTTGCCATGTAAGTATACGAGTTCGTTTGTATATAATTAATTTCCCCGTGTTGTCTGCTAGCAGACCCGTAGCTCGATGTTTGTAGATACCAGTGGCTTCCTTAACTTTCCGATGAACATTAAAGCTATCGTATTTTTGTTGGAGAGTTTCTATCTCTTGACATTCTTTGGTAAACCAGATTCCCTTAGCTTCTCTAATTTTCCTTCTAATTTGTTTTTGTAATTCCTTGTATTTGATCTGGTTGACTGTTTTTTGTGCTCGTTTTTCCTCCATCATCTGAAGGATCTCGTCTGTCATCCATGATTTTCTTTTAGTGTTTTTTGCTTTTAGGTATTTCTCACTGATTGTACCAATAGCTCTTTTTATATGATTAAGCTCTTCTTCTGTTGTGTTTGTGGTACTTGTGCCTCCTGTTTCCTGAACCGCCTTGGTGCTCCACCTGCTGTCTGATTGGAGGATCTTTCAGTTGTTGGCGATCCAGCTTACATTTTCGGTCCTTTCTTTGTACCGACTTCCATCTGATTCTACAGACACCTACCAATGGACTGTGGTCTCACTCTATGTCTGCTCATGGGTAAGTTTTGACAGACGTAAAACTATTTTTAAATCTTGTTGACCAATATATAATCAATTTGATTTCTAACTATATGTTATTTTGTGTCCATTGGTGATTTCCAAGTGTAAAGCCTTCTTGCAGAGAGATTAAAAAATGTGTTGAGGATAACTAGCTGTTCTTCCATACAGAAAACGTGTAATCTCTCGCCTTGGTCATTTCTCTCTCCAAGTCCATTAGGGCCTATAAATTCGTCTGACCATATACTTGATCACAAATTAAAGTTTAGTCTCACTTACTATGCTGCTATTTTAATTTTAGATTAATTTTCGTTCGCTACTTAGTTTATTAATGCTTCTCCAATTAATTCCGGGTAAAATCCAGCAATTTACATCTTCATCTCATTGTAGCGATCTGACCATCTGTTTTGGCGGTATATTTTTATTTCAAGGTCTTCCGGAACGGGAAAAGGGAGTCACATATGTGCTCGCCATAAATAAAAGTAAATATTTAGTAGTATATTGAGTAAGTAGAAAGAGAGGAGTCACACATGTGCTGGCCTTAAATAAACGTAAATATTTACTATTAAGTGAGTTTTAGGAAATTTTGTTTAGCAAACATGCTTGTCGCTTGAGATTTTAACTTGAATGATCCCACGATTCTTAAATTTTAGGAAATGAACAGTCTGTTCATTATCATCATCATCATCATCATCATCATCATCTTCATCATCATCATCATCATTTAGCCCTTGACGTCCACTGCTGGACATAGGCCTCCCTCATGGCTTTCCATTGCTGTGTGTCTTGATCCGCCTGAATCCAATTGGTTTCAATTCTCTTTAGGTTGTCGGTGCAACGTGTAGGTGGTCTTCCCCTGTTCCACCTAACAGCGCGCGGTCTCCACTCCAGCAATTTTTTCATCCACCTGGCATCCCCCATTCTGGCCACGTGACCGGCCCAGTTCCATTTTAATGTCGCTATTTTCTCGATAATGTCTGTCACCTCGGTCCTCTGTCGCAGGCTGTGGTTCGTAACGTGTTCTCTCAAACTTAGACCGAGCATTGATCTGTCCATTTGTCGTTGTGCCACTCTATGTTTCCTTGCTGATGACATCGTTAGGGTTAAGGTCTCCGCTCCATATGTGAGTACCGGCAAGACACACTGGTCGAACACTTTTCTCTTTAGGCAGATAGGAAGATCGCTTTTGAAGTCATATTTTAATTTTCCGTAAGCTGCCCATCCAAGGTTGATTCTTCTATGTAATTCGCATGTCTGGTTGTCCTTTGATATTCGTACTTCATGGCCCAGGTGTATATATTTCTCAACAATTTCAAGTGTGGTGTTTTCAATACTTATGCCCTCACTCATAATAAGATTTGTCATGATCTTAGTCTTGGAGAAGTTCATTTTCAGTCCAACATCAGAGCATGCTTCTTCCAATTTCTGGAGCATTTGTTTCGCCTCTCCTAGATTGTCGGTTGATCAGGACGATGTCATCTGCGAAGCGAAGATGACTGAGTTTACGACCGTCTATGTTTATACATCTAGTATCCAAATCGAGTTTCTTGAAAGCGTGTTCTAGGACTGTTATGAATAGTTTAAGAGACATGGTGTCCCCCTGTCACACTCCTCTTTCGACTTTGATGCAGTTGCTGTTATCATGTAATTCGACCGACATGGTAGCGTTCTTGTATATATTATAGATCAGTTTTGAGTATCTATAGTCCACTCGACATTCTCTTAGGGCTTCCATTATTGCCTTCAATTCGATCGTGTAAAATGCCTTATGGAAGTCTATAAACAGGAGGACTAGTGGCCTATTGCATTCAACGGCTTTCTCGATGAGGGACTTTATACTCTGGAGGTGGTCATTAGTTCCGAAACCCAATCGAAACCGGCTTGCTCTCTTGGTTGCTAGTGCTCAAGTTTGTTCTCTAGTCTTGATGTTAGGATTCTGGTGAACAGTTTGTATAGATGGCTAAGGAGAGTTATTTTCCAGGTTTGCTTTATCTCCCTTCGTATGGAGGAAGATGGTTGACGCTTCATGCCACTTCTCTGGAATAGTGCTCTCCTGCAGGCAAAAGTTAAAGAGTGTTTGTAATTTCTTTAGCAAGAGAGAGCCCCCCGCTTTAATTGCTTCTGCAATTACTTCATGCTCTCCAGGTGTTCTGTTGTTTTTAATTTTGGCAAGGCTCGCTTAATGTCCTCGATGGTGATTTCTGGCATCTCTTCGAATCCCTGGTTTACGACACCTCTCTCCTGTGTTAGTGTAATGGGAGTCAGAGGTTCTTGTTGCCGGTCTTTGTATAATTAGTAATAGAAATTTTCGACAATGCCCAGAATTTCCTCTCGGTTTGAAGTGATTATCCTGCTTGTTTTTTAGTTTGGTTATTTCAGTTTTGCCTTCGGTAAGATGGGTATGCAGTACTTTCATGATTTTATTATTTTCTATTGTTTCTTTAATTTTCTGACTGCGGTAGGTTCTGATGTCCCGTCTGGTTTCTTTGGAGATTTCATGTTTTTCGCTTTTAACTCTGCGCTGGTAACATTTCTGTTGCTTCTCATCTGGTTGCGTTCGAGTATTCGGTTTTTTTGTGGTTTTGCTGATCCTATCTTCTCCTTTACTCCTATTAGTGCGAAATGTCCATTGGCTTTCCTGTAGGGTCTCGACTATGACGCTGTTTAGGATGCTAATATTTGTCTCGAGTAAGCACTGTTCTGTAGTCTGTTGGTAACATAAGTTTCAAAACTCTGGATATCTTGTTGTGTTGTCCATGATTGTTTTGGCTTTTTCTTTATTAATTTAAGCTTTTCTCTGTCAAGTGCCATTTGTATTTTGCATAGTACCATTCGATGGTAGCTGTTTGTTCTACAGTTGTTAAGTACTGTTACTTCTTTTACGATTGATAATTTGTCTGAGATTTTGAAATCGATCTCGTTACGAGTCATGGTCCAACTCCTTTGGCGTTTTTTGTTGAAGAAGCTGTTCATTTGGCACAGGTTATGTCGTAATAGGAAAGCCAGCATAGTTTTCTCCCGAGCGTTTCTTCCCACTGATCCAAACTTGCCCAGGCATGTTTCGGATTTCTCTGTTTTTAGACCGATTTTAGTGTTAAAGTTTCCACATATTATGTTAAAGTGGGATTTTGTTTCGTTTAGGGCTGCTGTTATATCTTCATAGAATATGTCCACTTCTTCGTCCGTGTGGGTTGACGTTGGTGCGTAGGCCTGTATGATCTTAATACTATATCTCATACTAACTTTCAGTACTAGGCAGGCTATCCTGGTGGAAAACCTCTTGACCTCTAGAATTTGATTTTGGAGGCGTCTGTTAATAAGAAAGCCAATTCCTCCCTCCGACTTATTATCCTCTCCAGCATAGTAGAAGAAGTGGCCGGATTTCAGTGTTATGAGATTTTCACCTCATCCTCTGCCTTCGCTAAGTCCGATAACGTCCCATTTGATTCTTTGTGTTTCAATCTTTAAATCAGCCAAACTCTCCTCGGACAGGAGCGTTCTTGCGTTGTATGTAATGATGTTAAATGTTCTTGTGCTTACTGCTTTAATAAGTTTTGTTATAGTGGTAGGTTGCACTAACGATTTTTTGCCTCCTCCATAATCCTTGAGGCAGACCCTTGTGGAGGTGTAGGAGTTGTCATTGAATGATCTGCTCACCTGGGGTGTACTTCCTCTTATTTAAAAAATCGTCATAATTGCCGTAAGGGGTTTTGGTCGTAATTCGCCACGCTAGCCAGGCGGATTGGCGAATGGGTATCTCAGCCGCTCCTAACATAGAGAACAGACGCTGTTTGTAGCCGCCCATTCTGGAAAAGACGCTGCGTGGGGATCTTCTTAGCTTCACCTTCATAACTTCGAGACCTTATCGGCAAGGGTGGCCCTACCAGTAGCTGTGCTACCGCCGGATGCAAGGTTATTGAGCCCTCTCACCAACGGCAAAGTGTTGATTACCCGGTGTATGGGTATAGTGATTCCTATTTCCAATGCCTTTTATAGCAATTCCCTGGAGTAACTGAACCTTGTTGGCTAAATTCCGAAACGATCTTGGCCTTTGTTTTCTTTGGTTTATTTTGGTCTTTTTAGTAACTTTTTTTTCATTATTTGATAATAAAAACTTTTCTCCATTTAACTGGCTTAAGTTTTTTTCAGGGGAAAAACGAGGTTCATGAGAGCTTTTTGGCCCAAATATTATACCTAAAGTTAAGTCTCACTTACGATTCTGCTATTTAAATTTTAGATTAATCTTCGTTCGCTATTTAGTGTATTAATTCTTCTCCAATTAATTCCGGGTAAAATCCAATAATTTGCATGTACATCTCGTTGTAGTGATCTGACCGTCTGTCGGTCTTTCGGTGTCTTCCGGAATGGGAGAAGGGAGTCACACATGTACTCGCCTTAAATAAAAGTAAATATTTAGTATTAAGTAAGTATCAGGAGCTGTAACTCTAATTTTCATTCGAAACAAGCTTGTCTACAACGTTGAACTCGCTTGGGATTTTAACTTCAATGGTCCCAGGATTCTTAAATTTTAGGAAATGCATACCCTGTATGGGTATAGTGGTTCCTAATTTCAATGTATGTTATACCAGCCTCTGGACCTATTAAACTTGTTTGGCTAAATTCCGAAATGGTCTGTCTTTGATTTCTTTCATTATTTGGCAATGAAAACGCTTCTCCACTTCATTTTCCTAAATCTTTTTCCTAGAAAAAACGGGATTGATTAGAGCTTTTGGCCCAAATGTTTCGCTTATAATTAAATTTTGACCTTAGATCAAAATTTAACAGTAGAAATTACCAAATTACCAAAAAGATGATCTTCAACCATTTATGAATAATTTGAAAAACCACAATCATCGGTTCCCCGATAGGGGGCCGCAGCTCAGTTAGGGGATATTTTTTAATACGTGTTTATTAGAGAAGTTAGTGTTATTGTCCAATGCAGAGCACAATGTTTAACTTTGACCACCTAATTTCGGGACAGGCTGTATTGTTGGGTAATATGAACAAAATGAAAGAATAGCTTCTAAGATAAGGATTGGAAAAGGTAAAAAATAAGGTAAGATAAGGATAAGGTTGGAACTTCGCAGTACTTACTATATTTATGCTACCCAATTGTATTCTAACTTAGGAGTGCCACTTTGTATGTAAAATGTTCTCAAACTCGCGATATATAAATTTGAGACAGTTGACATTGCCTTATTTTACAGTTTTTACTGCAGTTGAAAGTTAATTGTGGCCATATACCACCTAGCAATGCTGATTATTTCGATTCTAAATTAGTATCCTATAATATCACATTCAATTTTATTAATTAAATTGCTTGACTGTGTCATTTCGGCAATCGAATTATCATCTGGATTTGATTGAAATTTTTAAGCGCGGTTGGGTGATGCTACCTGCCGACTAACTAGGAATGTGTGCTACGAATCGCTAAGTTATCGATCTGTGATTTATGAATATTTATTTTTGGGGCGGTTTCCTGTGGATTGAATTAGAGATTGCAGTTACGATATAGAGCATCCCTGACGGTCCCGAAGTGCAACATAGTTGAATAGAGATAAATCAAAAAATATGAGTGTCTTTGGATCCCGAATTTTATCATTGCTCATAGGAATGTTATTCGTAAAATATAGAAAATTTCTTTAATAGTCCTCTTGATTGCGCGCTCTGCGTGTTGCGCGATCCCGAAATAAATTTAACGCCTCCATTCTCCGCTCCTGCTCTATACTATCCGACATTTGAGCCAGGGCCTAATTTTCATGCTTCAAGGCGTTCTGGCCTACGGCTCTTTAATTGTAATTTTCTTAAGTTAACTTTACTCATTCTCAGTTTTTTCTAATCTGAAGTGAAGATAGGGAATAAAATTAGAAGATAATAAAGAGCGCAACAGCTTAAGTTCGCGGAGTTAAGAAGAAATATTTTTCAACATTAACCCAAATTTTCCAATCTTTTTACTCCACATGATGAGGAGAAGACGCTAAAATAAAAGAATACCGGCACAACAGACGATCAGATAAAAGCAACGAGATGTGGATGTAAATTGCTAAATTTTACCCGGAATTAATTGAAGAAGCATTGATACACTATGCACTAAAGCTAATGACAAAAGAACGACTAAATCAAAAATAGAATAAAAATAGTAAAACATTGATTGCGACTTCCTTTGGATTAAAAATGGTGGTCTTATAGGTATATCTTTATTTTCCTGAAGTTTGAATTTATTTAAACTTAAAAATACGTAATTAGTGTCGTTTTGGCAAATTTTATTTATCTAATTATCTATGGAGCAAAGTTACATTTTGGAAATAAATATAAGGGACATGTTTCTCAAGTAAAACCCCGCATTAGCGAATGATAAATCATTTTCTGAACATGTAGCGTTTTATGTGCTCCAAACTTGTGAGTGTGCGTAAAGCCAAAGAAACGTGAAATGGGGTTATGCATAGTGCCGCTTTCCCATATCCCCCACCCATGAAAACAAGGTATCTAGCGCGATCTCCAACTTTTATAAATGTTGAAGAAGCAACTAGGATGAAATAACTTACTGAAGTACCACTTATAATTTATGAGGTTAGCCATTAGGGTGAGCGTTCCAGGAAGCGCTCAGTGGTTACATGTATTAGATTATCAATATGATTTTCCTGTCAGTTGCCTTAATAAGTTATGATGATGGCGATAATGATGATGAAACATTCGGATTCAACCTGTTGAAAAAAGCAAGACTTATTTGATAGAAGTAGATGCCTGAAGTTTGGACGTACATTTCTGGAAGAGGAGTGCATTTTACATGGATGATTTTTTAAAAATTTATCCAGCCAATCCCAAAGGCCCAGCTTTCTCCTCTTGTAAGTGCTCCATCAAATTACGCAATTGCAACCCATTTGCATGCAATTAACCAATACAAGGGTTTTTTGGTTTTTAGTGAATTGGCCTTGTTGATCCATTTTGTCTTAAAGGACTCACAATTGTTTTTTAATTTTTTTATACGAAAATAAACATTGCTCTGTGCTCAACGATAGTTTTGTCCACTGTTTCTAGCTCGTCGCTTTCGGTCTTTTCCTTGGCGTGGCTAATGGTAAAACTCCAATATCCTTTAACACAGCCTTTGCTAGCCGATCTATCTGAAATTCCTATGTGATTACAAGCTTGTGCTAAATCTGTTAACTCAAAATGCACTTGAGAGGGTTTTAATATTTTTTAGGACAAAGACCTGGCTGTTACGAGATCAAATAAGTCAATAGTCAAGTATTCTTTCCATTTTTCTAATCCATTAGAACACTCGTTCCCTAACAAGTATTTTATGTATGCACTTACATAACAAAGAGTCATTACATATGCGCGCTGAAATATTGAAGAGTATATTTTCCGCCCATGTTATGAACGCCATACTTTTTGTTTTAATCTATCGTTTATTCAGGACCTCATTAGTTATTTAAGTTTTCTTGTGGTTTCGTGACAGTTTTTCATTAGATGATTAAATTATTGATCCGATTTCACAGGGATAAAATAGGTATTGGACTTAATATCTTCCTTTCTGCCGTATATTGATTTAAAATCTTTCACGATATTTTAACAATTTTAACAAACTAGTACCATAAGTTCATCTTAGGCCATTTTTCTGCACATGTGGGCCTAAATTTTCGAAAGTTATATTTCTTGCTTCAATCTAATAAACCATTAAAGCAGCGTTTAAAGAGGCCTCCAGATCCTCTGTACGTATGACGAATATGCTGCAATGCCATGGAACCATTTTTCTGATATTTGTAAAGCCCTTATATTAAATACGCTTTCACAAAACTTGTCATTTTAAATAACGTGTGGAGGCCTAGAGAACCGATTCAGGTTATAGGGTACTCTTGGATAAAATAATTTCAGGGCTTACAATGTCATACAAGCACAGACTTAGGCAAACCATTATACGCATTATGTGAGGATACGATGTCAGCGTAGTGAAAATATAAAGTTTTTTCACCGAAATTTCGATAATTTATTTATTTTTACAACTTCTGTACATACTGCTTGTAAATAA
>MU186115.1:0-16235 GCA_016904865.1 Pissodes strobi | reverse complement strand
ATAATTTATTTATTTTTACAACTTCTGTACATACTGCTTGTAAATAAACTATATAAGTAATTACGGTGATTATGATAAAATACCACTTATATATTAAATATTTTTTGTATATAAATTATACATTATTCCAATGATATTACCAATATTTACAATGTCTGTGGTGTTAAGTTAGGTCAATATAATATAATGAGAATGCTTCATAGAAATGGACTAAATAATCGCTTATGTTTCGTCCATTAGTTTGAAATGAATAATTGATTAATGATATCTAGTCAGTAAATCCATTGGAAAGTTTGAGATTTCTGAACAATATTACTATGAATAATCGAATATTAAACAAAAGGATTAAAAAATGCTAATACAAAAAATGAGCACTATTCAATTAAAAAAAATACCTTATATGTACCATGGTATTTAAGATAATCCTCAGAAATAGCCTTGATGATATCACATTTTCAAGCATAAGAAAAAAATATTTTTCCTTTAATTTATGCCTAATACCTAGGGCTTTTGAATTAGTATTGATTACAGGCGGTTACAACGAAAGAGTAAAGTAAAGTTTTGCTTAGCTAATCGTACCCGATAGCCAAGAGGTAGCAAAACGCGCATATTTTAAAAATATTCCAAATTTTACAAGATTCGTCAAAAACATAGGGCACCAAAAAGTAAAATCCTTTTAAATGGACCACCCTATATTTGATTTAAGTTCTATCATATAAAACATGATCTGAACTTGATAGTTTTTTAGCTATTCGAGTTGCCGAACGTTCTCCATTATAATTTGGACCACTCTGTATCTGATCTTTGAATAATTAAACTGCAACTATAAAAAATTAGATAAGAGCAAAGAGGGTTGGTTCATAATAAATTTGGCACACGGTGTAAATGGCAAAGATTTACCGACGATTTTTTGTAAAATTTCAGAAATTACGTGGCTTGGCGATTCTATATTTCTACTTTGCTTAGAAGGAATTTCGGTTTGTAATTAGCTACATACTTATCAATTTACGTGTTTGTTATGGTTTTCAGTTTTAAATTAATTTATTCATTCAATATCGATATATGAGGTACCTACTCCGCCAAATGACTTTCCAATGAAATGCAATTTAAATTATTAGTAATATTTTGTCAATTTCATACTGACAGTTTGGTTTTTACCAAATATCCTTGATCTTTTTAAGAAAACCCTCCGGCTATCCGATCCATACAATATTAGAGAATTCACAGCCTGCATCAGTCTAAAATTAACTTTCATTTAAGTTCTATAAAAATTTCAGGACAATCCTATTTAACTTTTGAATGAAATGGAATTGATGCCCCTATCATATATGGAGTAGCTATTCCTCCAAATGCCTTTCAAATATCCTTGCTCTTTTTAAGAAAAACCTTTGGCTATCTTATTCATGCATGATTAGATAATTCACAGCCTGTATCAGTTTAAATATACACACATCCAAGTTCATTAAAAATTACAAAGCAATTACATTTGACTTATGTGTGAAATAGAGTTGATGTCGATATTGCACTATCATAGATTGGAAATCAGTTCCTCCAAATACCTTTCCAACTATTATGCCAATTAAATTATAAATAATATTTTATCAATTTCATGCTTACGGTTTAGTTTTTACCAAATAACTTTACCCTTTTTCAGAAGAACTTTTGCCTATTTTATCCATACCGGATTGGAGAATTCACAGCCTAAAATGCACAAATTCAAGTTTATTAAAATTTTCAGAATGACATTTTACTTTTATATTAATTGAAGTTAACGTCGTTATTGCTTTATCATAGTACCTATCCCTCTAAATAATTTTATAGCCAAATGCCCAAGATTGGATATCAGTTCCTTATACCTTTTCAACTATTATACCAATTAAATTATAAGTAATATATTTTCAATTTCATACTTACAATTTAGATTTTACCAAGTACTTTTGCTCTTCCTATGAAAACATTCGGCTATCTTATCCATACAGTATTAGAAAAATCACATCCTGCATCAATCTAAATATACACACACATTAATCATTTCAGAACAATCATATTTGGATTGTGTATGAATTGGAGTTGGTGTCAATGTTGCTCTCCAAACAAATAGCAATTGTTATTAAAAAAAATTGATTACATACTTACAGTTTAGTTTTTACCAAATGAAGAGTACACGGGAAAAAGAGACCAAGTCAAAATTTCTAGTTTTGAATTATCGCTGTTTTAAGGTTGGTATCTTGGATTTTTTTCTAAAATGCTAACTTACAAAAGTTAACTTTATTTTTCTAATATATCATAACTATTAGACTTTGAAGTTTGATGCCAGTTCAGCCAGTTTCCAAAAAAATTGACCTGTTTTTGACCAGCTTTCAAAATTTTGTTTTAACCAATGTTTTTTTAATATTACATATATACAAAATTATATGATACTAAAAAATATTGTTGATTCATTGTTAATGACCTTCCTAACAAGAATTTGGAAACAGAAACACATTTTTCTTTAATGGTTCTCCCTTGGGTGTGTTTTATTTGCATCACTTATTCTTCCACTTATTTATGTTTTTTTTTTGTATTAATTTCTAATAGTAAAACCGCTAAATCATCACGAGCGACATGACTTGGCCTGTTTTTCCCCAGGACTGTGATGACTGTTATTCCGGTATATAAGCATTTTAAAACAATTTATTTTACAGAACATAGATAGCATGTTTTTCGCCTCAATATATGTGTGGCTTGAAAAGTACCTAGACTTGATACTAAAAGACGTTGTGGCCAAAAATTGATAGCCACCTTTCCCGTGTATCCTTCAAATGCCCTTGCTCTTTCTAAGAAAAACCTTTGGCAATCTTTACCATCCTATATTAGAAAATTCACAGCCTTCATCAGTATAAATATACGCACATTCAAGTTCATTAATGGTTCAGAACACACATCTGAATTTTGTATGAATTGGAGTTGGTTTCGATGTTGCTTTATCATAGGTAGGGTACCTATACCGCCAAATGCCTCTAAACAAATATCAATTAAATTATTATTAAAAAAATTGCGATTACATACTTGCAGTTTATTTTTTACCAAATACCCTTGCTCTTTCTAAGAAAAACCATCAATTTTATCCATCCTATATTAGAAAATTCACAGCCTTCGTCAATGTAAATATACACACATTCAAGTTAGTTGCAAATTTCAGAACGATCATATTTCACTTGTGTATGATATGGAGTTGATGTCGATATCATAGATGAAGTATCTATTAATATTAAATTTTTAGTAATATTTCTTTCAATTTTATTCCTTTAGTTCAGTTGTTACCAAATACCCCTGCTATTTAAAAAACTTCCTGTGACTATTTTATATAAACTAGATTAGAAAATTCACCCTGCATCAGATTAATCAGATCAGATCAGACATTGAAATTTATTAAAAATTTTGAGTTACATTGAATTTAAGATGGTGCTGATGTTGATATTGCTTTACCATAAATGGAGTACTTTTTCCTCCAAATACTTCTCCAACCAATATGCAAATTAAAATATTAGTCATTTTATCTCGATTTCATGTTTTCAGTGTTTTTTTCAAAGAATAATCTTTGGCTAAGGCATATTATACTACAAAATTTACAGCCTGCATCAGTGTAAAATATACGAACAGTAAAGTTCATTCAAAATTTAGGAACAATCACTTTGCCTTATGCATAGAATGAAGTTGATGCCAATATTGCAGTATCATAGATGGAATAACTACTCCTCTAAATGCCTTTCTATTCAAATGTCAATTAAATTATTATTAATAATCTTTCAATTTCAAACCTACAGTTTAGTTTCACCAAGAATCCTTGCTCTTTCTACGAAAAACCTTTAACTATCGTATCCATACTATATTAGAAAATTCACATCCTGCATCAGTATAACCCATTTTGTCCCAAGCATCGAAAAATTCACAAACCAAATATTTTTGTTTGTAAATGTTTATTCTGTTACACATAAGAATATATTTCATGTGTCAGAAAAAAGTAAAAAACTAAAATATGGAAAAAAAATACTGGTGGGTAAACGAACCACTGGGAAGAAACATGAAATATTATTTTGAAGCACATAAGATATAACTAATAATTTTAACGAAAATATATCATAAAAAGTGTCAATATTATATAAATTAACTAAACGTGAATTATAATCTACATAGAACTTTACTTTATACAAAAAGCAGTATAATATATCATGGTGCGTGAACGCACCACTGGTAACACCCGGTTTCATTTTCGGTGATACTGTACAAAGCATGAAGTATGTAAATGGACATTTCACTTATTACAAATGTAAATTGCGTGGCTATGGCAAATTCTACACCTTCTTCGTGCTTTGTTATAATGAGAAATCATGAGGTGACCATTATTATCTTTACCCTGTTCATCTATAGCAGTAGCAAGGTTTCTTTGAATTATTGTTTTACCAGTTTTTAAAAGTCGCAAGGCTACGTAAGATCTACTCTACCTGGGATTTTTTTTCATTATAAATTTTCCATGCATTGACGACTAAGCTATCCAGTGAGTTACAAAATAAAGGTCACCACCATTTTTTCCCAAATACTTGGCACCTATAATTAGCAATTCCGTTGTCATGTAAATCTACCCCACCCATATATTGATTGTATTTGGCAATTACATAAGGTTGGGGTATATGTACTTCTCATCGTTCTTTTATATTATAGCGTTTAACATTTTGAACAGGATCTACAGTATAAACATTACTTGTCACCGTTACTACCGAATTATCGTGCCAACGGATAATAGAAACTTTTGATTCAGATTCATATGCTGAAATAGAGGATGCGCGGTCTTTTTTACCAAATGATTTACAATTTTCGATTGGACACTTATTCGTTCTATTTTCTCGACCGGTGGTAAAATAACCATTATTTTTTTAAATGTACGAAAAGTTTGAATGATGAAAAAAAGTTGTCGAAAAACATTTGGTAGTTCACTGGCTTATCCACAACAGAAAGTACACTCATGACAACGTCACCGCCAAGACCAAGGCTAGAATGAGTTTGATTTTGAGCACCTCCATATGGAAGTGAACAAAGGCACCAAATTTTGAATCCAAAACCAACTAACTTACCCTTTATAAACATTTTGCAAGAGTGGCGTCCAAAATAAGGTACCATTTGTTCATCTATGAATGAAAATATTCCAAATTGCATATTTTTTATTTATTGCATCAAAAACGGGTCTAACCTTCGAAAATTTATCATTTTTATCCAAGTTTTTGTCAGATAAATGTAAATTCTGCTTTGTGAATTGAAATCTATTGCGGCTCCTACATATCTATATTTCTTAATAAGATCAATTCCTTTGTCTTCATCAGTAGACCAATAATTCTGAATATTGGTAATGAATGGTAAACCGAGAAAAAAAAATCCTATAAAATTTAAAAGTTCGTTTTTTGATAATGATAATTCATGGCGTTTATTGTGAGTATATTCAATCTGGCCTTTCTTCCATTTGACCGTAGAAGCAAGCCTCTCATTTGCAGTAGGCATACGTCTTCTTTTGGATTCCAGTGTTTCATCACCTGATGAGTCCCATTCAGGGTCAGTAGTCGACAAAGTACAGGACTGGTCAAGGACCTCTGTATATTCCGGTACATGCAACTCGAAAGTTTTAACTATATCAGTTGGTTCCTCAAACTTATGTAGATTACTTTCATCGTTCATATCTTCCTCGTCGGTCAAACTATCCACGGAGGCGGGTGGAATATAAACAGCGTCAATATGTTCTTTAAATAAATATGTTACGTTATTTTCAGCATAAATTCGCGATTTGCATATAGATGCAATATTACAATATTGCATCTATAAAATAGAAAAATACGTAAATAAGAGTAATACTTACGATTTCCATCATTAGTGCCCAAATCCGTGACGATTTCCTCTATAGCCGCTTTTAATGCCTTTTGAGTCAAATACCTTGGAAACGGCATATTTTAGTGATTGCAATTAAATATCACGTGAACTGCACAAGAAACAAACGAATACTAAACATAAACAACACACTAATCAACTGTTTACTCTAAATATGCTCACTTGGTACTTGCAATAACTGGGTTTTGTTTCATAGATAAAACTAGTGGTGCGTTCACGCACCAGTAATTATTTACAAAAATTAAACGATAATCTATATAATATTTCAAATGTATTTTTCTACCATGTAATCTACATGTTATAGATTTACCAAAAATGACAATATTTTCCAAAAATAAAATGCATTACTGTTTTGGATTCACTTCAACATTTGACACAAAATTATGCAGCGTTTTTCTTGATATTTGAGGTGTCATAAGATTTTTGTTTTAAAATAAATATCAACAGTTCGTACGGTATTAAGTTCATTAATACTGATATTAATAAAATTTCTAAATGGATATGCACAAATATTTACCGGATTTAAGAAAAAAAAAATAAAATATGTGGTGCGTAAGCGCACCACTGGGACAAAATGGGATAAACACATTCACGTTCATTAAAAAAATCAGAACATTCACATTTATAGATGGGGCAAGCATTTCTTTCAAGTGCGTTTCTAACCATAATTGGCATTAAATTATTAGTAATATTTTTTTCCCAATTTCATACCTACAGTTTAGTTTTAACAAAGTTTCTATGCTCTTTCCAAGAAAATCCTGTGGCTATCTTCTATAGAATAAAAGAAAATTCACTGCCTCCATCAGCCTATATATACACGCATTCAAGTTCATTAAAAATTTGAGAACAATAACATTTAACTTGAGTATGAATTGGAGTTGATGTCGTTCCAGCCAAATGCTAATTAAATTATACGTAATATTGTTCTCCAATTTCGATAATATATTAAACAACTCACAGCCTGGATCAGTCTAAATATGCACATATTCAAGTTCATTAAAAATTTCAGAACAATCGTATTTGACTTTTGTATGAATTAGAGTTGATGTCGATCTTGCTTTATCATAGAAAATCTAAATACCTTTTCAGCAAAACGATAAATTAAATTATTAGTAATAGTTTAGTTTTTACCTTAGCTGGTGGGCTATCTTGTCCATACTGGATTAGAAAGTTCGCATCCTGCATTAGTAAATATGCATTCAGGTTCATTACAAATTTCAGAACAATCAAATTTGACTTCTGTACGAAATGGCGATGATGTTGACTTAATAAAAGGAGTATCTATTCGTCCTACCTTTCCAACCAAATATCAATTAAATTATTAGTAATATTTCTTTGCATTTTATATTTTGTTTTTACTAAGGACCCCTGTTCGTTCAAAAAAATCTATAACAATCTGATCTACACTAAAAAATTCACAGCCTGCATCAGTCTATAATATTCATATATTCAAGTTCATTTAAGATTTCAGAACAATAACGTTTGACTTATGTATTAAATGAAGTTGATGTTGATATTTTACCTAAATGGAGTAGGAACTTCATCGTATAAAAATACGCCAACTGTCTTTCTGTTAAATGATAGTTAAACGAATTTAATAAGTTTCATAAACTAAAATTTTCTTACAATTATATTAATATTTTTTTCAATTTTATACCCGCAGTTTAGTTTTCATTGAACACTTACTTTTCCTAAGACATCTAATATTCGGTTATTATATCCATATTGGATTCATAGTCCTTATTAGTGTAAACTATTAATACATTTAAATTCAATGCAAGTTTCAGAACAATCACATTTGATTTGTCTATGAAATGGGATTTAAATGAGCATATTATTTTAATTTCACATGGACTGTAACAACATAGATATTTGAAACAGAGCGACAAAAACTTTATAAATAATATTTTTTACTGTTCTATAATGATGAAGAATCACGATATTCATTACTTTTAGTTCATTTTTATGAGGCCAATATTGGATTTTTACTATGCACTTACCATTACAATTTCTATTTACTCAGCAAAAGAAGCTTGTTATCTTCGATATTTCAAAAGGCACAATTACCTTTTATGACAAAGGAAATTTTAACAATTTTTCTAGTTGTACAGAAGTGCATTTTAAAAATCCCAATTTTATAACAGAGATCTTATTATAGATATATGTCTATAGAGCTTTATATACAATTATATTTTAAGTTCGATTACTGTGAGATATTAAATAAGCTCCTTTTTTAATTGTAGATAGATATACTTTACCAAGTTTTAGTTGTTTAATTCTAGAAATTTTCAAGCTAAATGGTCTTTTAATTTATTCGTATGTTTTGTACCCTTCATACCACTTTTAAATGTATAGGATAATATACAAATAAAATAATGGTATGGTCTGCTCAAATTTGTGTATATTTATTTACCCCAACCGATAAGCCAATAGATTCCTGATTATTTATTGTTTTGCTCTGGTGTTCAAATGGCGATTGATTTGGAAAGCTGCAATGAGTAAAACTGTTAGAAATATAATGATAACTGCTTGTTGGCCTCAAAAAGTTTGTGCGAGTTGCTGTTATTTTTTAAAACCTAAGACGGCAACCTAGGAAGTCTTAAATTTGTTAAAAGCTATGCTCTGAACAAAGAATGCTCACAAGAGAGGACAATTATAAAAGCTCATTTAAACTTGGTAATCCGAAGAAAATGAAGGAGCCAGTGGCGACTGGTTATCTATTTTTTTAATTGTACATTGCCTCTTAATTGATTAAAACTTAAATGACAAGTGTTTTAATGAATATTCGCTAACACACTAAAAAGCTAAGGTACTGCATATTGGTCATCATGATTGGTTAACGTCAGTGGGGTATATACCACCTTAGAACCGCGTACCTAAAGTGACACATACTCTGGTGATGTTAAGTCACCACCGCACTCGATTTGGAGAAGTGAATCAGCAATTATAATGCCACTTCATTCTCTCTTGAAGCTTATTTTCAGTGTTCTGGAATTAGAGTGTTTTAATGTTCAGGAATACATAGAAATATTGGGCATAATATTTCTCATAAACCTTATATATCAGTTTACCGGGAAGCTCATGAAAGGTAAGTTAAATTTTCTATGCTTATAGGAAAAAACATTGTATTTGATATGAGAAATTCATATGGTTTAAAGACTATTTTAACCGATGCCACAAGTTAAACTAATTATCTTGATAATGTGTTTCTGAACTTCGACACTGATGGATGCGAGTTGTACACACTTGAAACAAATCTTCCCGCATAACCTGGGATCTTCATTGCCATAGAATAAAACATGTAAATACTCCTTGGAAGGTCATGAGGCTTATGATTGTGCAGGGTAAGTTAAAATTTCTATGTTTATAAGCAATTTAAGGGAATCTTTTAATGAGAGGCACTTCCGCCAAACAACCACTTGTTATTCAACGTTTAAAAAATATGCGTGACCACTTAGGATTGAGGTAAAAACGTTAAGGTAATTTTTTAAGCACTTTGAAATCCTTGCAAGGCAATGTAGAGTAACATTAAGGAATTTAGGAGCAATGTTCAACGCCTTCAAAGAAAATCGTCAAATGGTGCATTATTAAGAAATGTGTATCATATTATGATATGTTGTGATAGAGTTTATCAATGCCCCAAATTTATAGTTTAAGATAAATCAGCTTGATCGTTGACCAGACAAAAATTCTCAAAGGACTGAATTCCTAACACTTAACTAGTAAATGATTTGCAAGTATTTAAACTAATCAGATATTATTCCATTGCACTTTAATACATACACCGGCATAATTAGGGGAACGGGCAAAATTTACACTAAGTTTGACTTCAATTTTCTCTTGAACCCTTCACTTGATTTTGTCTTTTTTTTTGTTAAATTGTAGCCTGGTTCTTTAAGAATACGTTAGAGATAATGCTGATTTTTAAACAATTGGTCCTAATGTCATATACAGGGCTAAAAAGAAAGTAATGTTTTTTTGTCAATTTTTGGGACACTCTGTAGAGTGAACAAATGAAATTCGATATCATTCGATAATGCCAAATTAAAGATTGATCCTTTCTGAACATTTTCTTTTCTTATTCACTCTGATACCTCGAATATTAAGGATGCTACAGGGCTTTTAAAAAATAGTACTTTTCATTGGTCGATGAATTTCCCTTAATCTTTTTAGAGTGAACGAATGATATTTGATAACATTCGATAATGCCAAATTAAAGATTGATCCTTTCTGAACATTTTCTTTTTTTATTCGCTTTGATACCTCAAATATTATGGATGCTACAGGGTTTTGTTAAAAATAGTGAATTGGCCTTCTTTTTAAGGGTCAATGAATTTTAGTTAATCTTTGATATGTTATAGAGATCAGCCCTGTATATGACATTAGGACCAATTTTTTAAAATCAGCGATATCTCTAACGAATTCTGAAAGAACCAGGCTACAATCTAACAAAAAAAGTCAAAATCGAGTGAAGGGTTCAAGAGAAAATTGAAGTCAAACTTAGTGTAAATTTTGCCCGTTCCCCTAATTACGCCGGTGTGTGTATATTTAAAACAATGTAATTATCTTTTTTTTTCTCTTAAGTGAAAAAAAAAATTAACGGCACTCTCAGGGTTTGTTTTAGGCAAATTTCCTCAAAGAAACTTGTCAAATTAGGTAATGTTCATCATATCATGATATGTTGTAATAAATTTTAACAATGCCTTAAAATTTATAGTTCAAGGTAAATCAACACAATCATTGACCGGACAAAAATTCTCAATAAACTGAGATCTTAGGACTTAACTAGTAAATGATTTGCAAGTTTTTAAACTAATCAGTTATTATTCTATTGCATTTTAATATATTTAAAACAATGTATTTTTCTCTATTTCTACCTCTCAAGTGAAGAAAAATATAACCGCACTATCAGTTTGTATTTTAGGTACACTTCCTTAAAGAAATCCGTCAAATAATGAATTATTAAGAAATGTGTATCACATTATGATATGTTGTGATTAACCTTATCAATGCCCCAAAATTTATAGTTTAAGGTAAATCAGCATGATCATTGACCAGACAAAAATTCTCAAAGAACTGAGTTCCTAAGACTTACCTAGTAAATGATTTGCAAGTATTTAAACTAATCAGGTATTATTCTATTGCATTTTAATATATTTAAAACAATGCATTTACGTTTTTTTCCATCTCATAAGAAAAGAAAAAATAACCGCACTATCATTTTGCATTTTAGCCAAATTTCCTCAAAGTGTGTATCATATCATGATATGTTGTGTTAAATTTTATTAGTGCCTTAAAATTTATAGTTGAAGGTAAATCAACACGATCATTGACCAGAAAAAAAAATTCAATGAACTGTGTTGTTAAGACTAAACTGGTAAATGATTTCCAAGTATTTAAACAAATCAGATCATTATATTGCATTTTAATATATTTAAAACAATGTATTTATCTCTTTTTGTATCTCTCAAGTGAATAAAAAAATATTCGCACTATCAGTTTGTATTTTAGGTAAACTTCCTCTAAGAAATTCGTCAAATGGTGAATTATTAGGAAATGTGAATCATACATACATATGTTGTGATAAACTTTATCAATGCCCGAATATTTAGAGTTTAAGGTAAATCAACATGATCATTGATCAGACAAAAATTTTTCAAAGAACAGAGTTCTTATGACTTACCCAGCAAATTATTTGCAAGTATTTAAACTAATCAGTTACTATTCTACTGCGCTAGAATATACTTAAAACAATGTATTTACTTTTTTCTCTCTCTAGTGAATAAAAAAATAACCGCATTTTTAGTTTGTATTTTAGGTAAACGTCCTCAAAGAAATTCGTCAAATGATGCATTATTAAGAGATGTGTATCATATAATGATATGTAGTGATAAACTTTATCAATGCCCCAAAATTTATAGTTTAAGGCAAATCAGCATGATCATTGACCCAACAAAAATTCTCAGTAAACTGAGTTCCTAAGAGTTAACTAGTAAATAATTTGCAAGTATTTAAACTAATCTGTTAAAATATTACTGCATTTTAATATATTCAAAACAAAGGATCTATCTCTTTATCTCGCTCTCAAGTGAAGAAAAAACGAACCGCACTATCAGTTTACATTTTAGGTAAATTTCCTCAAAGAAATTCGTCAAATGGTGCATTATTAAGAAATGTGTATCATATCATGATATGTTGTGAAAAACCTTATCAAAGCTACAAAATTGATAATTTAAGGTAAATCAGCATGATTATTGACCAGAGAAAATTCTCAGTGAACTTTGTTCTTGAAACTTAACTAGTAAATGATTTGCAAGTATTTAAACTAAACAGTTTTTATTCTATAAATTACAATAAATTTAAAACCATTTATTTATAATTTTTTGTCCTCTCAAGTGAACCGCACTATTAGCTTGTATAGTCATCCTTCTCAAAAAATGTCGACAAATGGTGCATTATTAAGAAATGTGTAGCATACTATGATATAATGTGGTAAACTATCAATGCTATAGAATTTATAATATAGGGTAAATCATTATGATGACTTACCACAGAAAAGCATCAAAGAACTGAGTTTCTAAGACTGAATTAGACGTGATTTGCAAGTATTTAAGCGAATCTGCTATCTATTGCATTATATTAAATTTTAAAATGTTTATTATCCCTTTTTCTTCCTCTTGATTAAAGAAAAAAAATGCCGCACTATCAGTGCTTAATCCAAGCTATTTTAATTTCATCTTCATCTTTATTTATAATCTTTTTTGTCTCTCAAGTGAAGCAAAAAATTACCGCAATATCGAATCGTATTCTAAGCTATCTCAAAAAATTACATCAAATTGTGCATTATAAAGAAATGCGTGTCATATTATGATATGTTGTGCAAAATTTATCAACGGTATAGAATCATTATTTCAAAGGTAAATCAGTATGATTATCAACCAGAGAAAGACTTCAATGAACTTGGGCCTTGATTGGTAAATGATTTAATTTAATTAACTAATCAGTTGTTATTCTATTGCAGTATAATATATTTAAAACAATGAATTTATCTCTTTTTCTATCTCATAAGTGAAGAAAAAACTAACCGACCTATCAGTTTGTTTTTTAAATCATCTTCCTCAAAAAATTTGATCAAATAATGCATTATTAAGAAATGTGTATCATATCATGATACGTTGTGACAAACTTCATCGTCTTAAAATTTATAGTTTAAGGTAAATCAGCATGATTACTGATCAGAGAAAATTCTCAATAAACTGAGTATTTAAGACTTAACGAGTTAATGACTTGCAAGTATATAAATGAATCAGTTTTTATTCTATTGCGTTGTAATACATCTAAAACAATGGATTTGTTGACTTTTCTACCTCTCAAGTGAAGAAAAAAATAGCCGCACTATAAGCTTGTATTTCAAGTCATATTTCTGAAACAAATTCGTCAAAAGGTGCATTATTAAGAAATGTGTATCATACTATGATATATTGTGATAAACCTTAGAGAATCCATAATTCAGGGTAAATCAGCATGATCATTAGCCAGAGAAATGCATCAATGAGCTGAGTTTTTAAGACTTAATTAGAAATGATTTTGAAGTATTTTAGCGAATCAGTTATTATTATATTGCATTATATTACATTTTAAACAATTAAATTATCCCCTTTTATATTCCTCAATTGCAGAAGAAAATTACCGCACTATAAGTTCTTAATCTAAGTCATCTTCCTCAAGCATTATAATATACACACATCGCCAAAATTCTTGGTCCCCCTTATGCTTGTCAAAATGAGACACTATTATTATAAGTCAAAAAGTGTATTACAAAGTACATTTAATTTGGTTGTGTATCCAATGCAAATTGGCTGAATTAAATTTTAACAAGAAAAAATACAAATCAAAAATGCATTAATATTAGATGATTAATCGATTAATGATGATATCGATTAATATTCGATGTGGCCTCCCCTGTTCTGTAGTAAGGTGTTAACTAGCCTGTGCAAGGAAACAATAAGGACGTTAATGGTATCCATTGGAATGTTGTTCCATTCATCTTTGCCTGCGAGTGTGAGTTCCTGGAGGGTGATAGGATTATTCTGTTTGAGATTGCTCGTTCAACGAAATCTGACATGTGCTCAATGGGTCTCATATCTGGCGAATTTGCTGAACACGTCACTCTTTGAATATTCTGAATCTCTAGTGCATTTTGTACTCTTCTCGTGCGATGGAGCCTAGTATTGTCATCCATGAAAATGAAATGGGCTCCAGTTTCATTTTGGAGAGGATAACTAATGAGTTCAATAATGTTTCGAACATACCTATCCCCTGTCATAGTGCCTGGAATGAAAATAATCTGCGTACGACGACCATCCATTATGCCTCCCCAAAACATTACTGTTCCTCCTTGGTATGGAACGACTTCTCTGGCAAAATATAGTCTTTCTGGTTGCCCTGGCCCTCTCCAAACTCTGTGTCGTCGACTATCAGTATCAGTATCAGCATCAGAAGGGGTGGCCCCTAGCGGGCCTTGCACTAAGGCCAAAAAATTGGGCCCGTTGTGCCCCCAGCCCGCATTAGAGAACCTCCAGGATGCCGGTCCTCCTTAAGAAAGCCCGCATCTCCTTCAGACTAACACGACACACTGAATCTGGCTCAATCGACGTTACGCCAAAGATTCTGTATCTTGCCGAAGCGAAAGCGGGGCATTCCGTAAGTAGATGGTATGGGGTCTCGTCGTCCTCCATGCACCATCTACACTCCTTCTCCTCTGCAATCTCTCAGCAGGGTCAGGTGCCGTCCAAGCCTACAGTGCCCTGTGTAGAATCCTACCAGGGCCCTGCACTAGTTCCTAGGTAGGCACAACAGCCCCCTGGCGAGACTCTTCGCGGGCCCATGTATCATGAGCCTGGTCTGTCTCATCCCCGGAGCCGTCCGCCATACCTCCTCCGCCCGACCCTCCATCCAGGCCTACAAGGCTCTTTCGCGAACACACTGAGCGATCCCCACACAGGGATCAGGCCTCAAGTGTCTGCGTGCGGAGCCTTCTCTGGCTAAGGCATCAGCGGCCTCGTTTCCCGGTACACCCGAATGTCCCGGTACCTAGACCAGCGTGACCTTTTTAACCTTTGTAAGTTCAATCAGCCAGCTTCTACACTCCCTTACCAACAGAGAGCGCGTGCGGACCGAGTTCAGCGCCATGAGTGCGGCCTTGCTGTCGGAGCAGAAGAAAATCTTCCCGCCAACGACATTGAGCTTTAACGACTCCCAGACCCCCATCATGATTGCAAAAATTTCCGCTTGGAAAACCGTAGTGTGCTCGCCCAGTGAGGCAGATAGCTCCCGCCCCAAGGCCTCACAGTACGCGCCAGCTCCGGACAGTGTTCCCATTCTGGACCCGTCTGTGAACCAGGCTAGCCCATCCCAGGTTCCCGTCCTTCCCTCCGTCCAATCCTCCTTTGTAGGGAAGAAAAAGTTCAGCCCCTCGAGAAAGCCTATCTCAGGAACCGGCGCGTCATCTGGCATCCCCAGAATGGCTAGGTCCCCAGACAAGCCTCGCCATAGACCACAATGGCCCTGGCAGGAGCCGTTGTCACTCCACATCCCCGCATCAGCCAATCTCATAGCCGCTCTAGCCGCCTCGTGCCTCACCCGGCCGCCAACGGGGGCAACCCCACCAGCACCTCCAGGGCCCTCGTGGGCGCCGTCCTCATAGCCCCGGTGATGCAGAGGCATGCAAGTCGCTGTAATTTGTCCAGCACTAGTCTGGACGCCATTTCATGTCGTGGACTATCATTAAAAGCAAATTAAATCTGGTTTCGTCCGAAATAGGGACATTTCGCCACTGTAGACGAGCGGCTATATGTCTGGGAACTAACCTGGGTACTCTTAAAAGTCTCCTAGATTGCAGATTGGCTACAGCAAGTCTCCGCCATATTGTGGTACTGGAAATGATTCGACCATACGTTCTTCTAAAATGAGTTCGGACAGCTGAGACTGTTATGGTTCGATTACGACGTACATAACCTGCTAAATACCGATCTTCTCTTGCATTAGTTACCCTAGAATGCCCAGTTCCACGTCTCCAGTCAACGCTGTTAGTTTCCTGGTACAAACGCACTATTCGAATAACTGAAGCGCGGGAAATCCGTAGTCTAGCCGCGATTCGATGATTCGGCAAACCCTCATCATGCAAAGCCACTACTCTTGCTCTATTGATCACTGAAATTCTATTGCTAGGCATAATTTCAAAGAAAAACCCAACAACCACTAATCGCTAAATCGATATAAGCCACTTTTGAAACATTGGTATCTAAAATTGTGGGAAATTG
>MU186114.1:75633-97323 GCA_016904865.1 Pissodes strobi | reverse complement strand
CCACGCATTTATCCGCTGATTGTTCTGATCGATCCCGGACCGGTCCTAGGCTTGTCCAAGCGCTTCCGCGAACGACGGATTTTTTGTCAGAGTCAGGTACTTTTTGTACCGCGAACGTTCATATTCAAGGTGCGCGGGCGCGCCAGTCATGGATTAGTCAGGGATCTAATGGAAGCTAATATACACCCTTGAGGAACTCCGGCATTGATTTTAAATTCATTCGAGAGATGTCCATCAATACCAACTCGAATGCTTCGATTCCATAGTAAACTGGAAAGCTATAGAAGCAGTGCTGGTGGTAGTCTGTATGCTGTCAATTTGCTTAACAATCCGTCATGCCACACCCTATAAAATGCCTTCGATATGTCGAGAGCCACTGCACGTGATTCGCCGTAGCTCCCGATGATTTTGGTCCACAGGTAGGTCGTCACGTAAGTCAGGAGATCTCCCGTTCATCTGTGCTTGGAAGCCATACTGGCGACCGCGTTATTTTAAGAACTGTTCGTTGATCAGTTTCTCCATGACTTTGGACATGAAGGAAACTAAGGCTACCGTTAGACGGTAGTTATTTGGACTCGTTTTTTTACCTTTTTTCGGGATTGATTGCACTTGTGTTGAAAATATATCAAAAAATTAGTATTTTTAAGATATGTAGCTCCCTCTAACATTAGTAGATAGAACTACGCGTTCACCTTTTACGAGAATATTGTAGGGTGCTGAATTACTATGAAATCTTGTTTTCTGTTTCATAAGTTATTCACGGTTTAATGTAAGACAAGATTGTGTATGTCTGTCTTTTTCTATGGGTCTATTCTTGCCTGGCATCGAAATAAAGAGTTGTTTACAAAATCTCAAAGGGGCGTTTTCTTTACAATTTCCTTGACCTTTTTTGGGGTTTCCACATGATTTTCATCAGGTTATGGGCCCAGAAACTTTCCCAGTTTGCTGCCTAGTCATGTTTCTATAAAGTCGCTACAAGCTCAGTTGTGATGAATCTTGTGAAGTGTGTTACGAGGGCAAGCAGGCCAGGTTAAGCTTCAAGAATTCAGGTAACAGAGCTAATAATAAATTAGAAATTGTGCATGCAGATCTTTGTGGGTCCATGGAAGTTCCGTCTCTAGCTGGGTCAAGATATTTTCTGTTATTTGAAGACGATTTTAGCAGAATGTGTTTTGTTTATTTTTTGAGAAATAAAGACCAGGCCATAGAATAATGGTTGAAAATCAAGTAGACAAAAAGATTAAAGTTTTTAGATCAGATAATGGTGGGGAATTCTGTAGCCAGGAATTTGAAAATTTTTTGAAACAGGGTGGAATATTGCATCAAAAAACTAACCCACACACACCAGAACAGAATGGCATGCTTGAGAGGCTCAACAGAACCATTGTGGTGAAGGCCAGGTGTCTTCTGTTCGATTCTGGTATTGACAAATCTTTTTGGGCCGAGGCTGTCGCAAGTTTACTTGCGTAACAGGTCATTGGTTTCAGGGTTGAAGTTGACACCATTTGAGGTTTGGCACCGTAAAAGACCTAATGTCAATCATATTAGGGTCTTCGGGAGTGAAGCAATGGTGCATGTGCCAAAACCAAGGAGACTAAAGTTCGACAAAAAGTCTGAAAAGATGGTTTTAATAGGATTTCCTGATAACATAAAGGACTACAGGCTCTATAATCCTAAGACGAAGAAAGTTATAATCAGCCGGGATGTTATAGTAATAGAACGGGACAGAAGACCTAGTCCAGTTCTATCAGAGGTAACCCGATGCAGTGGAGGACCTCTTGCTTGAGAGTCAGCCAGATGAAAAGTCCTTGGAGCCTGAAACCATAGAAGATTTGATTTTTGACTCAAATTTTGAGTCTGCAGATGACAATTCTGAAAATGGCAGTGATTACATGCCAGTGGAAGAAGATTTAAACGCGAGTTTAGATGTTCCAGAGATACCAAGAAGGTCATTGAGGGATAAGAAATCTAACAAAATGTTTGAGGAGTATGTAACGTATTTGTGCATTGGGGATCTAGATTTGGAGGATGTACCTTTGTCGGTGGAAGAGGCTCTTGGAAGACCAGATGCTTACTGTTGGAAGCGTGCTATGGAGGACGAGATGAGGTCTTTTGAAGAAAATAGTGCTTGGGACTTAGTAGATGCCTCTGGAAGTGAGCATGTGGTTTCGAACAAATGGGTGTTCAAAAAGAAATGTGATGCGGACAATAAAGTGACTTATAGGGCTCGATTAATGGCAAAGGGGTATACATAAGTGGCGGGCATAGATTATGAGGAAACTTTTGCTCCTGTCATAAGGTATGCTAGTTTAAGGCTACTTTTTGCATTGTCTCTTAAACTTGACTTAAAAATATTTCACTTAGACGTTAAGACTGCCTTTTTAAACGGTTTTTTAAAGGAGAATATTTTCATGAAATAGCCTGAAGGTTTTGTTCAAGCTGGTAATGAAAATTAACTCTGTAAGTTAAATAGGGCTATATACGGTTTCAAACAATCGTCACGAGCTTGGAATCACCGAGTTGATAGCTTGTTATCAAAGTTAGGGTATAAGAAATCTGTATATGAACCTTATATTTATACTAAAAAAGGTGATAACAATCTCCTGATGATTATAGCCCTTTATGTCGATGATTTTTTAATTTATTCAAATGATACAGGGTGTTCTAACTTGTTAAGAGCACAGCTCAAGTCTGAATTTCAAATCAAAGACTTAGGTGAAGTCAGACAACTTTTAGGTATAAAAATCACTAGGGATAAGAATTGTATTAGGTTAAGTCAGGAAGAGTACATAAACCAATTGTTAAAAAGATTTAACATGAAGGAGTATAAAAGTGTAGTGACACCTTTAGGTGAAAATTTTGATTTCTCAGACAGTAACCAAACATCTCAAAATCCACTGTATCAAAGACTTCTACTTATATGTGATGTACTTAGCTGTGCTAACACGCCCAGACATTTGTTTTAGTGTTAGTTTTCTTAGCCAATTTAATAACTGTAATTCTGATTATCATTGGCAATGTGCCAAGCGTATTTTAAGGTATCTGAAAGGTACTAAATATTTCTCCATGAAATTTGGTCTAACAAGAACAGAAAGTCCTATACTGGATACGTGTTTAAATTAGCAGGGGTGTCGATTTCATGGAAAAGTTGTAAACAAAAAACAGTAGTGCTTTCGTCCACAGAAGCTGAGTATATTGCACTCATTGAGGCTACTAAAGAGGCCATATATTTAAGAAACCTATTGGAAGATCTGATAGGAAGATTGGATTGTGTTCTCATTTATAATGATAACCAAAGTGCTAAGAAACTAGCCTACAACCCAGTTCCCAACGATCGTTCCAAACACATTGACATCAGATATCATTTTGTGAGGGATGCTGTAAACGAAAAGATTATTAATATTGAATACTTACCTACGCAGGATATGATAGCTGATGTATTAACGAAAACATTGCAGGGTATTACGCATGCAAAGTTTGTTAAAGGTTTAGGTTTAGGAGCATAATATGTGTTCTATCTGTTTATTATGTTGTACGTATAGCTAAGAATTTATTTGTTAATTTTTTGCTAAGTGGGGGTGTTGAAAATATATCAAAAAATTAGTATTTTTAAGATATGTAGCTCCCTCTAACATTAGTAGATAGAAATACGCGTTCACCTTTTATGAGAATGCTGCATTACTATGAAATCCTGTTTTCTGTTTCATAAGTTATTCACGGTTTAATGTAAGACAAGATTTTGTATGTCTGTCATTTTCTATGACATTATAGGTTTATGGGTCTGTTATTGTCTGGCATCGAAATAAAGCAGTTGTTTACAAAATCTCAAAGGGTTGTTTTCTTTACCTTTTCTGGGGGTTCCACATGATTTCCATCAAAAACATCCTAGAGCCCTAACAAAAATATCCTACAAACCAGTCCTGCCAAATATTAAGGAATGTGGCCGTATTTTAAAGAAACCAGTTCTTCGGAATCGATTAACAGTGATTGCGTTTATCTCAGGTCGTCCGATCGGATCCGATTCATCCGATAGGAGCTTCCACCAACGCCACCTAGACTTTAAGCCAGAGTTCTGAAGCTGTTGAAGCTAGTCGATTCAGTTTTGAAATTTATAGGTAGCCCTTAGTTCTTTACCGGTGTGTCGCGGAAAAAATCAAAGATTTTCGTGGTTCCAAACGCGTAAATAGATTTTCTTTCAGTAAATTATGTTTATTAGTGTCCTAGTATGGTACAAGGTAGTTCAAACTAAGATAACTAACGTATTTAAGCATTGTGTTTTCCCTAGTTGTATGTTTGTGTCTACTGGATAATGTGTCTTTTTAGTGTGGTCTGATAAAAACTTTTTAAGTAATTTGAGCCATTAAAATAGATTTAAAATGTCCTCTTTTAATTTAAACAGGAAGTGAAAGTGTTTGTGTAGGTATTTGTGTTGAACAAAAAACAAACAAAATGCCCTTTCATTGCGTGGTACCTAAATGCAGGGGTAATTATGATAAAAACTCGAAAGTGTCTACTTTTAAATTCCCAAGTGATCCGGAGTTAAAGAAAATGTGGATACAGGCGATAAAGAGAGTCGGTTTTACGCCTTCAGATTCATCGAGGGTAATTAGTCTAAAAAGTAAGTAGGTTTAGTATACTTATTACACCAGAAATTTAATTGATAGGTTTGCGAATTGCATTTTAATGAATGGGATATTAAAAGAACCATGAGTACGTATGATGAAAGAACTGGAAATTATCTTACAGCTCCTTTAAAGATTCCAAGACTCGAAAAAGGTTAGTGGTTGCTTATTTGAATTTTTGACCTACGTACCCAGGTTATATTGTTAACAACTAAATTTGCTGCTCTAAAATTTTAGGTGCGGTTCCTAGTAAATTGCCGGGTTGCCCTGAATATGTTTCATCACCTACATATTCATATCGAGAAAATCCGGAAAGTAAAAAATTAAGAATGGAGTGTGATCTTATTAAACGAACCATATCTGAAAGCATAACTACTTCCAACATGTATATTGCTGAAAGGGAATTTGTTAATTTTGAAGAAGCTTTTACAAAAATTAATAAAAATCCGAATTTAATTAATTGGATCATTTCGAAACGACAACATCATATTCTTTTTATTTATATTGAGGAAATACCTAATCCAGTTATAAAGGGACTACTTTATATGAACCAGGATTTTAATATAAGTTTAGAGCATTGTGGTAACATGGTATCAAGTTTGAAGTTCTCAAATAATGAAAAAATTAAATTTCCTTTGCTCGTGGATAATATGAATAAATTAGAAGATACTTTGTTGGAAGCTGAAAAGTATTTAACAGAAAAAAATGAAACAAAAAGTGTTGAAAATAGTTGTGGCATAATAACAGATATTTTGGAGCCGATGTTAAATAAACTTCCAGAGAGGAACAACGAAATTGAATTTATTCAGGAGCAAGTTAACTTTTCAAAGATTGAAAAAAAGGGGGCTTTAAAATATTCATGGAAGACAACATTATTCTGTAGCCTTTTGTTATCAATATCTCCACACTGTTACAAATTTTTGCGCAACTCAAATTACTTGACGTTACCATGTAGTAGTACAATCAGGAAAGTTTGTAGTCAATTTACCACTGACCCTAAAGTTGAACAGCTTGACGATAACTTTCTTTAATATGTGAAGTCTAAATTTAAACACTTGCGAGACAGTGATAAACTTATTACTCTATTGGTAGACGAAATCCATTTAAAGCCATGTTTTGATTTTAAAGGTGGAAATATTGTGGGTGCTGCATATAATGTTCCTGAGAGCGCTACAAGTGCCCATGTATTTATGGTTAATAGTTTGCTTTCACCTTATAAGGAAGTCGTACATATATTGCCAACTTTAAATGGAGAAACTCTGCATAAGTTTATTAAAAAAGTCATAGAGGCCTTGGAAGAAATAGGGTTTGAAGTCATAGTTGTAGTGACAGATAATCATGCAATTAATAGGAAAGCCATGTCTATGTTTCGTAACCCCCCAGAGCTTCTTGTTGAATATGCTCATCCTTGCAGTCCCACACGACCTCTTTTTTTTTGTAGTAGATCCTGTACACATTTTAAAAAATTTGAGAAATAACTGGATAAACCAACCCCAACAGTGTATGACATACCCAGATTTTGACAATAACACCCAAGACAATTCAGCAAACAATTTAAAAATTGCATCTTTTCAAACGATTAAAGATATGCACACAAAGGAATGTGGTCTACTTTTGAAATATGGATATACGCTATCTCTAAAGGCTTTATACCCTAGCTCACTTGAGAGGCAAAATGTTAAACTGGCTCTACAAGTTTTAAACAAAAATATTGTGGTAGCTCTCAGGGAATTAGGTCCAAAAATTAACTTATCTAATTATGACTCTACTGCAGATTACATAGAAATTTTATGTACGTGGTGGGACATAGTAAACGTAAAAACACCATTTAAGGGAAAAAGGTTGAGAAATATTTATCAAGAGCCAGTAACTAAAGAATCACATCATATATTTGAGTTTCTCAATAAATTTGTACAATGGTTCCAACATTGGAAATCATGTAATGGTGGTGGTCAACTAACAAAGGAAACCCATTTAACAGTAGCACATACATCTCTGGCATTCCTTAAAATTTCCAAGTATTGTTTGTATCAGAAAGACATGAATTACATTCTTCTTGGCCAAATACAAACTGACTAATTAAAAGAACGCTTTGGGAAATATAGGTAGCAGGTTTAGATTGGTTCCGTATTAATTTGCTTTTTGCATGGCTTTTTGTAAATGATTATTTGCTTGCCAAGTAGTATCTACTCAGGACAGTACAGTGCAGTACAGTACTTACCTACCCACATTATTATTACATGTTTTTTCCTAAACAGAGCTTATTGTCCATATACCATGTAGTTCTATCGCATTTATCTCCTTTTTTTTAGGATTTGATTCTTGGTGATTATTTTGTACAAGTAGATTCTGCCAGCCCTTAATGATATATTTGAAATCATAATATACTTATCCCGAGTATTTGTAATTTTCATAATATTTTAGATATCAAGCTGGGTCGCAATACCATATCTCAATTCGTCAGATCTTTGAATCGGAAAGTAAACTACGGATGCAAAGTGTAATTCCTCTTATGTTACAGTCAAATAAATTTGGAGATTTACAAATTTCTAAGGACAGTCTTTCAGAGTTTGTTGAAGGTGATAAATTCGAAAATGTCCACATTGCAGTAGAGTTGAGAAACAACTGTGAAATTAGTGAGGACGATATTTCAGAAATTTCTGATACAGTTTTGCCTTCAATAGTGTATATTTCTGGTTATGCTGTATTTTCACTTTTAAAAATACTTCAATGTAAATATTGTAAAGTGTTTTTAACAGAAAATAAAATTGACTTAAATCTAAGAACAGAATTAATCAATGCAAATGATCGGGGAGGACTTTATTATCCAAACCTTGATGTAGTAACTTGTTCGTCATACATTTATGTGGTTTTACAAAAAATGTTAATGAACGAGGAATGCTTTTTAAGACATAAAAATCAGAAATATGTCCTTATGAAAATGTCTGTGGATTAGACCTTGATTTGTTTATGGGCCACGATTGTCCAGAACATAACCAACAATACATTATTAAGGCTCTAATAAAAACTGTTTCAAACATTCTTTTAAACAATTACGTTAAAAACCAAAACGACATTTTCAAACCAAAGACAATGCCTGAACTAAAAAGGTCAAAGCCTACAAAACAATAGGAGACAATACTGATGTAAGTACGTTCATAAAAAATTCCTAATGATTTCTTTTTAGATTATTAGTATAATACACTAATTGCTACTGCGATATTCATCACACTATTGTAATTTTCACACTTTTAAACTCGCTTTTAAAGTAGATAAGTATTGTATTTTTCACGTTGTTTTTGTTTTGCTTCATAACATTATTTACGATTTTTACAATTTACAATTTTACGACAATTTTCACACTTTGTGGTCATAATGTAATTTATTTTTCCCCAAATTAGGCCGTTTTTAAAATAAAATATAAATTAAATACTGATCTCCACTTTTATCGATTTATATCGGAATGACTAGGTTTACCAGCTGATCGGAAACGCATGTTCGGCTTTCTGTCTAGGTGGCGTTGCTTCAACGGAGCTTAATTGATTTGTAACTAGTGTTGATGGTTAAAACTGCTTGCCGTTGCTTATAAAATATGGTAGTATTATCCAAGACCCAACAAGGGTTGTAGAGACACGCAGTAAGTAAGATAATAAAGCCGAAATAATTACCTTAATCCTGCCATCGCTAATGGTATAGTCTTTTGAATATAATAATGCTGGAAATTCTGGAAATTATTTTGCTTAATAATATGCGGAGCCGCAAAAGAACCAAAAAACTTCCTAAATATAGCCAACATCGCGGGCGGGCCTGCCCAATTTGCAACCATTGCATTAGCAACCTGAAAAAAAAAATCAGGAAAAGGGTAAATCTAGGAATTTTCAATGTAAAAATTTATAAATTCTGAGCATTTGAACTATTTTTGTATCATTATGAGATCTACGATGATTATTCTGAATAAGAAAGAAAAGAGAAGTACCTTTGACTCCCGCTAAACATTGATTTTAAAAAACAAAATTTTGCGGTACCAACAAGACTCCAAAGAGTAAAATTTTCCTGCTACTTTCTTGATACCTACTGAACTTTAAATTTTACTGAAAATCATTTCGTGGCCTAAAGCATAAGATACTATTAACAAATAACAACATACCTTCGTCAAACAATGAGCAGCTCTACATCTTACTTTATAATAACATTGTTCGCTCTCAATGGTGTCAGTAAGGGCTAATCTCGTAGCTGGGGTAGGATACCTAAAACAATGTTACAATAATTGCTTATTAGAAACACAAAATGGTTTTTAGAGAAACTGCTCACAGTTTCGATGTATTATACAGATTTTTTTTTATCATATGTATTTAGATCACTTTAGATGGTGAGACGCAAATGAATACCTTTCTAAGGCAGATATTGCTTCTATTTGTGCTGTGACGTCTCTCTCATGCCTTAGCTGATACTGCCACTGGTAGTCAGGCTGTTCTATTACGACAGACCTTAACAAGGTCATTTCAGGGTCAAGTCTTATCCACAATACTGGAGAATCACTAAAAATTAATTCAAAAAAATGGACAACAATTCATACATATTGATTGCAGTAATATATTATTGAAGTTCCCGGAATGATCAAGCCAATGAATACTTTTTCTTTTCCTCATTTGAATTCATGAACTTACTCCATTGCGCTCAGATCCATATCAACTTCTTCACCAGTACATAAAGGAATTTTTTTCTTTTTATTTCTCCTGCTCTTGGAATGGCAGGTGATGTCAGATTTAACCACTGTATTCTCTATTTGCAGATTATGTTTGAAAGTTCCATCCAACTCTTGCAGAGTTACTAAGAGAGGGCCGACGTATTTCCTTATACCTGTTTGAGAGGTGGCATCCTGTCTTATTTCTAGTTCGATTGTATTTCTAAGAGAAAATTAATGTAGCTTAAAAATCGGTTTCTACCCAACTTTTTGCACCGGAGATAGCGAGAAATGTTTGGAGATGAACAAAAATTATATTTCAACAAAGGATATAAATAATAACGCATGATAAGAGGAAAAAAAAGAAATTATGTACCGGCCTACCTTTTTCTATTAAAAACAGACGTTAGATGAAACTTTGCATGCCCACCAGTACGCACCCACTGGTCGATAAAAACGGCCATATCTTTTCCAGTTACTGTGAAAATCGCTTTTGTGAACACATTTGTACTAATCAACATATGTCCCCACAATCCACTGCCGATTTTCTGAGATGCCGCATTAGTGGCTAGTGCTAACTGCTTATTAAATACCTAAAATCATATGTCAAAGTTAATAATTATATGTGGCAGCCAACTGGAATATTAAAATAACGCTTAGTAAAAAAGTACATTTCAAATTCGTTAAAATTTATTTTTGTTTCCTACCTGTAACAATAACTCTAGCCCAATTCTATGCTCCAACATCCTCATCACTAGCATAGCTTTCTTATGGAGAGCCTCAATATACATCGCAGACATTGTATGGAGATTTCTGATAGAGAAATAGAATTTTTCTTCATTTTTACTCTGGCTAGTTTGAGGAGTGTTTGCACCGAGTGGAAGAGGAGCTGGGGGTTGACTTGGATCTGAAAAGTATGAAATCCAATTTAACTCATAATAACATCATGAGTTATGTGGGAGCACTGTTAGTAGATGAGGATAAACTTGCGCCCAGCATCTTGGCTTTCATAATTTTGCTACGATTTCACATTCCCCAACAAAATGTAGACGTCTTTCTTCCTCTGCACCATACTGCTGGCATGTGAGATACACCTCAATATTGTAAAGCAAGCGATATCCGTCTTTAACCAACAGGGAATCTAAAAGTTTGCTACTTTTTTGGCGGTACTCAAATTGTAATAACCTAATTCAACTCAGGTAGAAAGCTTTTGAGATTTCTTCCTCTATGGAATCCATCATTTACATCTAAATGCATGTGCCAATCTGACCATTTACATGATATATGAATCGATTATTATTTTTCAAAACGAATTATTTTACTTAAAACTAAAAATATAAAATGCTTGGTTACAAGTGCGTCGCCATAGAGGGGCAGAGGAGGGCTGTTACCCCCCTTAGAGATAGATTCGAACTAATTATTGAAATAAACACAATAGAAATAGAAACGAAGTCGTACTGCCGCTACTAACTTCCGGACGCAAAGGCAACACTGCTGTTGATCATTATTTCTTGTCAGTGTGCCACTGGATGTACAAATTAACAAACACACCCAGACGAGTCTTGAAAAAGACAGGAAAATTATAGCATCGATTATTTCCTGCATTACATGTTGCGGATCCCACGACCTATCTCTAAGAGGTAAATATTATGGTGATGGTATTCTGGAAGGGGTTATACAAGCTGCGAATTGACGCAGATGTTGTTTTGAAGAATCACTTTGAGTATGGAAAAAGGAATGCAAGCTACCGATTGGTTGATATCCAAAATGAAGTTATCAGTATTTGTAGGGATGTGCTTAAGGCGGATATTATCAAGAAAGTGAAAACAGCAGAAGCATATAGGGTTTTAACAGACGAGACAGCTGACATCTCGGGTACTAAACATCCATCGATTGGTGTGTGGTATTTTGAAGAGGAATTCAACGAAGTCGAAGAGGGATTCCTCGGATTTGTTAATCGTAATACTTTAGACACGAAATGCATTGCAAAAGCAATAGATGAGAATTTGGCAGAAGATCTTGATCGGGACAAATACGTTGGTTTAGCATTTGACGGTTGTTCGAGGATGTCCGGAAAAGAAGGTGGTATGTGTGATGAACCAAGGACCAGCACCTGATCTAGTTAAATTTGATTCGACAATTGTTTTAAAAATTTAATTTAAATTGTTCCCAAATTAAACTAAGTCTCGAATTAAACCCAGGGAGACAACGTTCAAATAAAATAATAAGTTTATTTTATTAACAAGAATTAAAAACAAATTGAAGTTTAACTTTCACGAAGTAATGCCAGAATCGCGGAAAAGGGTTAATCATTTTACCTAACAGAAGTGTACGACAAGAGCATCTAACACCGTTCACTTAAAAATAATAATCACTTACCATTGGAATATACGACTTATACTCTTGTTTTCGACTGCAGTAGAATGCGACACGAGATGAAGTAACTAGATAAAATATCATCTACGGTCAAACATTCTTACGCAAATCCGCAGATCCCCCAAACTTTGTTCCAAAAAGAAAGCCATTGGTCAGGGCCGGTTCTAATTTCCAGTCCCGGCGAATTAAAACGAAAGATAAAAAAGTCATGACCTTAAAAGGTTCAAGTAACCGCTTGGACTTTAAACCTGCACATGTGTGAGCTACTTGCCGTACTTAAGCTTGGCATGGAAAATTTTGAATACTTGGACTGGAATGTAAAAAAATAGTTAAAACTCGAAGAGTTGTTTTCGTCGAAAATTGGGGCATTTGTGTCATTGCAGGTGTTCAGATTCTGGAATTTTCTGGGGAACAAACGCGTCAAAAAGCTGCTATAAAAGCGTGAAATTATCGGAGAAAAATTAGTCTTAACTGAAACTCCATTTGCCGTAGGCCAGTCGTAATGGCCAATTACAAATTTTAATAGAAATCTCACTTGCAATCGGTCATAATGCTGGAAAATAGCTAGAAAAATTCTAAAAATTAAACCTTAATTTTCTAGTCTGTACTGTGGTCTTAGTTGTGGCCAAACCGAATTTATTGTCTCACAGTTTAGAGGCTCGTGGAAGTAACCAAGTAATTAAGAAAAATTCAGGTCGTCGCGTCGAAACGCTGGATGAAACACAAAGAAACAGGTGGTTACCAGAAGCAACTAAGACTACAGAAGCACGTTCCGGTCTAATGTTAAATCATAGAGAGTAAGTGTAATTTTAAGATCATAATGCTTAGGGTACTTGTATATGTGAGGATATTGTTTGTTGTATGTGTTTATTCCATTAAACTAATCAGAGCCAATGGCCCAATGTAATTTTTCTGCATTAGAAAAAATTGGTCGAGTATGATTTTGATTATTATGATTGTCCCATTAAAGCCAACAAAGCTATACTCATCCTGCATTTTATTTAAGTAGACCTTGTAGAGTTTATTTTGGCCGTAAGTCACAAAATAATTTACCCTTATGAATTGCTGGAATGCAATTTAAATCACTACGGTGCAAATATAGCTAATTGATTTATTTTCGTACTAATCCATAATTGCTTGACTGGCTCATCTTAACTATCATGCTCTCAGATAAAATATAATATTCTAGGAAAGCTGGTGCACTGGAAAAATCACAGCGACTAAATAATACCAATGTATTGATTATCTGGCGACCTGTAGATACGATGTCATATCATAAAATAAGTGAATAAATTTAGCCACTATCAAATAAGAAAATGCTCCCTTTCAATTGTGTGCTCCCTTAAAATTCGCAATTTCAATTATTGTTTTATTAATTTCAAAACGAAACTGACGGACGTGGCTTACATTTATTTAATTATATTAAATATACCTGAGAATAGAATCAAGTACTGGGAAGAGGCATAAAGTGGTTTTCAACTAGGTGGCGAAATATGGGCGGTTGCCCAAGTGTATAGGTAAATTATTTTACGACGAAATAGGGTGTCAACATTCTGGTACTGACTATATCCCCATTATAAAAGCAAACCATTATCTGAGCTAGAACAGCTTTTGGCGGGAGACATCGAGCAGTAAAGGACAGAGATATTTAGCTCTAGTTGATGGTTTTCCTAGAAGACCATGGTTCTTTGAGTTGGAGTTTCTAAATAGACGTCATGTAATTACAATAATTAGACTACGTACCAACCACTGCTTAACCCCTCAACATCTGCACAGACTGGGTGTCAGGGATACCCCGGAATGTGAGTGTGGGGAGTTGGGTAACTTACAGCATCTTCTATTTGAGTGTAGAAATATTATACCAAATTTATATGAAATACTGGTGGAAAATAATGTCAAAACCCCAATATCTTTATTAAGTTTGTTGTATAATCCAAAAGTGACATCAGTAAAATTGTAGTAGAGTATTTAAGCGATAACAATTTAAAGTTGTAAACTCTGAGCAGTTAATCTGGAGAATCCTTCTTTTAAGTACCATCCTCTTGCTCCGAGGCATCAATTATTTTGTGAAAAGCTCCTCGGGTGCCCGGGAGCGAGAAAAGTATCAATAACCTGTGTTGTGCTGTCTGTCTGATTAACCTCCTGTCTATTAATAGATTGGATAGGAGCCAGCCTCCGACGCGATTCATTTCGCAATCCCAAAAGATTATAAAGTTCGGTCTGGCTAAATACCTAGAGTGAAGGACAAAACCAAAAAAAAAAACAGCTTAGTTTTGCAATGTTGTCACTTGAAATGTTTGTAAATTCTTGTGAATATGCTGGTTGTAATAATTGACTGTATAACTAAGTCTCAATTATATTAAAATACTGACAAGGAGCTTTCATTAGATTTAGTTTTATTTGGAATTAATAAATTATCGAAAAAGGATTGAATATTTACCCAAAATAATTCCACCATATTCCTCTTCATACTTTACAACATCTTGCAACATAGTGTGAGTCATGTCACGGTATTCATTGTTGCCAAAACTCTTCTTACTATATAAACCACAGAGGTACTGGCTTATGCCCTTATTTAACCACATATCGGACCAGTTTTGCATGGATATAAAACAGCCGAAAAACTGTTCTGCAATTGCTTGAGCCATTGCCCTTCTTGTGATATAAACCTACAAAAGAACACATTGTGACACTCTCCAGGTATAATTATTGCAAGGAAAACTGTAAAATTACTTCCAGAAATTGACAACCGAAATATATGTTTTTTCTCCTTACAGACCTAATGTCTTTTATAAAATAATATGTCAAGATGTTATGGCTATTTTTTAAAATACAAAATATGGTCAACATATGGTCTAACTGTACCTGATCTATGACCACAGCAGAATGGAGTAGATTTAGACTTAATATACTCATTGTGGAATAAGAGTGGTAATCTTCATAAGCCTCGTCAACAAATACTTGTTTATAGCAAGAATAGGGGTATCTATTTGAGAGAGTCTCCTCATAAAATTCAAATGCTTCATGCATATATCTGAAAAATATGTAAATATTTGCCCATAATCTGTGCTAAGAACTTACTAGAATCACATCCCAGAAGTTTTTTGAGTAAAATATCACATTTTCATTTATTAAACTATAGACTGCCAGATCAATATACAAATTGAATTTACTGCATTTAAAGTATATGACTACAATACCTAGTTGTAACTTTCAATAATGGCATCAATCCAGGCAAACAAAAATGAGTAACCTCATGCATATATGGGTCCACAAATATTTCAAAGGGCCCCACCGCCAAAGATATATTTGGCGCACAGGTAGGAACATTTAAAGAGTAATGATAGGTTTTCCTTCTCATATCTGGGGTAAAGACAACTTCCATAAGATCACCGTTTGACACAGCGGTCATTTCTTCGTCCACTGTGAACTCAAGTTTCCACGTACAGGTTTCGGCAAAACTGTCCACGCAAGGAAACCATAATCTTGATGAATTTTGATGACCGTAAGTGAAGAGATGCACACCTCTCTAAAATAATACACCAACAATAATAATAAACATTTAATCAAATAATTTTATTTATTTATATATTTATTTAGACATAGGTATACACTGCCAGCAATACAAATAATTTTTAATATAGGTATTAGCTCATCAAAAAAAAAAAAACAACAAAACCAATAATAATAACTAAGTTTAAGTATATACATACCACAAACTCAGGGTAAACAAAATATAAAATGTAGAGAAAAAAAAAAACAAAAAAAGGGAAGAAATGAAGCAGAGACAATAAAATTCAGAAATCCAAAGAAATTTTTGTATGTACAATCCAGTCATCCACTTTAGTCCATGGTTTACCTCGTAGATCATTAGGTAAAGCATTATATACTTTAGGACCAGTGAAGCTAACATGTCTTTTTGCTGCAACATGCTTAACAGATGCCGAAGAAAGATTCTGGTTTGTGGCATGCCTTGTACACAAAGTATGTGCTATTACATTTTTATAATAATCATTACCTACTTAGCATAAATCGTATCACAGCTTTAATATATATAGTTGTTCTGCATTTACAGTTGCTTTCTTGAAACAATAGTTGACTAGAACATCTTTTTGTTTTAAACATAATTATTTTTATTATATATTGTTGAGCTACATCTAGACTATTTAAAACATTCTTACAGGCACTACCCCAAACGATTATCCCATAATTAATAAGAGACTCCACAAGAGAAGAGTAAATTGTTTTTAGTAATTTAAAAGCTAAAATATTGGGCAGTTCATAAAATGTATATATTACTTTTCTTATTTTGGTAGTGACATATTCTAAATGCTTGTTCCATTTTAAACATTCATCAATATAAATACCCAAATATTTTATGTACCTCACTCTTTCCACTTCGCCACAATCACAAACACCCATATCAAGTTCACAATCTACTCTGTGGATTTTTAATTTCTGAAAGTCAGGTAATGTTTTTCGACTCAAGGCAGAAACAAGAAACTTTGTCTTGTCAATGTTTAAACTATTGCTAACCAGCATTTTATTTTTGTAATTGCAACTTCTGCCCTTTTAACAGTTGTCTCCCATGTTTCCCCTACAATCAACACTACCGTATCATTTGCAAAACAATAGACCTCACCATCGTCCAAAATTGAAAGTATGCCATTAATATAAACATTAAACTGGAAAGAACCAAGCACAGTACCCTGCGGCACACCATACTCAACAAGGACTGAACTACTTAAACAATTTTTAACTTTAACTTTTTGTGATCTTTTATGCAAAAATTACCTTATAAGGTTGTTTGCAATTCCCCTGATTCCCATTTCTTCCAGCCTCTCTGGCAAAATATGATGCGCCACAGTGTCAGGCTTTGGCCAAATCTAAAAATATTCCCAAAACCTTTCTGCCCCTATTCAAGTTACTAAAAATGGCCTCGGTCACTCGGCAAAGTGCATTCTCAGTACAGGCATCCATTCTGAAAGCGAACTATTTTTTTGAGAATAAGTTATTACTTTCTATGAAAGGCTGTAGTCTCAATTTAATACACTTCTTAACCAGTTTGCTTATTGTGCTTGCCAGTGCAAGCACAATAACTCTATATTTCCTTGCTTGAAAATAGGCACTATATTTGTCTTTTTAAGTACACTTGGATAGAATCCACTCATGAAAATGGAGTTTACAATATGCAGCAGAGGTTTTAACAGGTATTTGTGGCTCTGTTTAATGGTCTCAGAAGTAATTAAATCATCTCCACATGCTCTAGTATTTTTAAAGGTTTTAATTTGTAATATTAATTAATTTTCTGTAAAAGGAGTGTAATGAAAGGAATTTAAGTTACCTAGTCTTTGATTTTTCTATGTAATTTGGTCTTGATTTTTTTATTTTGATTGCCAACCTTTGTCCTACCTTAGTAAAATAATTATTAAACTCATCTGCAATCAAGGCAGGATTAGTCAAGGTTCTTCTATTTTCATCAACATTTTTTTTTATATCACAGTTGCTGCTTACGTCATTGGTGGCCTCTTTTACAATTTTCCAAGTTTTTATGAGATCATTATTGCAATTTTGAATCTTTGTTTTCTAATACTGATATTTAATTTTCTTTATAAACTTTGTAAGATTATTTCTATAGTTTTTGTAAATGTTAAGGCTTTTCATCTATTGCCTAAAAACATTAGAAGTATCAATAGTGTTCCAAAATCCAGAGAGGAAACAATTTCATTTTTAATGTTAGAGTTTTTAATTGCTTTAATTTTAATGAATAGGTGCCATGTCTATTTTTAAATTGTCTGTATTATTAATTTCATGCTCTACTTTTTAATTATTGATAACATGTTACATTTGCACTTTGTCTTTTTTATGTTACTTGTTACTTTTTATTGATTTTATATAAATGTCTCTAGTTTTTAATTCTTGATAACATGTTACATTTTCAGTTTGCCTTTTTTTATGTTACTTCTGAGGAAAATCAATTAAATGTACTACTAACAGTAACAGAACCCTTTCTTACTTTCTATTGATTTTATATAAATGTGATGTTAAAAAACCTTCATTTTAATATGATTGTTAAGGCACATTGTTGTAGTAATAACTATATGTTATGTAAGTTAAAGCTTGTGAAGTATTTTAAGATACTATGTGTGACGTAGCTTTGTGATCTATATGTTCATTTTGCTGGCAAATAAAGGATTATTATTATTATTATTTCTATTTTATTTGGATTTAGGGTACATTGCTTTTTAAGTTTGGGTTAGTACCTTCTTAAAGAAGTTAGCAGTCCCTGAGTGATCCACGATCTTAATCTTAGATTTTTACTAACCCAAACTAATCTTACAATTATGAGTACAAGTCTCCATCGCATTTTGCAGAACACTTACAAACTCCAAAGTACAGGACTAAACATCTGAACTTACCAATATGTTATTCCATTCTAATTGTGATAGAAGGTTTTCCAACTTTATATAGTTAATTTTTTTTGGTACATAAGATTTACCCTTAAGCCCAATATTTAATAGAATGGGCTAATGATCTGTAAAGGGCTCAAGGTTCCCACTTAGACTCAGCAATTTATTACCTTTCATGAGTGATATTTCAGCGTTTGAACACCCCTTTTAAACCGACGATTTAAAATCCTCTCGAGTCACTATCAAAGTCCAGACTTAGCTGAATTAATTATGACTTAAGGGTTGCAGGGTTTTTACAAAAAAAAAGTCTCTAAAGAGTGGTGAAAATGTTATTGATACCAAAGCAATAAAAAAGTATGTGATAAAAAATATGTTTTAATGTCATAAAAACATACATTTTGTTGAAAAAGCTTTACTATATCTAAAGTAATGCAAATAGAATAGAAATAAGGTAGCGTATTATAGAAGCATACACAGATTAGTATATATATGAAGATCATCAAAATATTCATCAACTGAGTAGTCGGAGTTGCCAATTAGAGAAGCCCCTTAACCTACATTCTAAATCTTTTTCCGCAAGTAAGCGTCCCTATACCAGAGTACAAATAATATTGAGTAGTCACTCAGCAAAATCGTTTTGATGATTTTACATCAAACGCAAAAGCCGCCGCACACCTGAAGCAAAGTATAAATCAGCCAGCAGTCTGTTGATAGAGATTCAAAAAGTGTTCGCTGATGTAAAATTATTTCCTCAGTTATTATTTCAACGTGACCAGACAGTACACAATCTCAGGGCGTTTGCATACTGACTGTAGACTGTCCCCCATAGTCAAGCCACTGCAGGTCATAAACCAGATTGATCTGGATTCGCTCCGACGTCAAACACTGTTGACGAAATTGGAGATTTGTCTCCAGTGAACCTACCATATATTTATTTATACCGTGCCTATAATGCATGTTAACTTATTGAAAAAATTTAAAACTAAAGACGTGTCATGAAGGTAAAAAAATCTTATACTTGAGCATTAAAGTAAAAGTTACATAAAAACAAATAAAAAGAAAGTAAAAGTAAAGGGGTCACAGAAACATGTGATAATACTCGCTTAAGTTGCAATAAGCTCTGGAAACAAGTAAATGCTTCAGGGATTGCCCAAAGAACCCAAGCAAGTTGAGATTCATAATTTGATTGGGCCGGTGGTTGAACACTTTTCTACTCTTATACATAAAAGATCTTATTATAAATTCCTTAGTAAGTATTGACAGAAGTAAATCCAAAACTCATCACGCACCATGCTGAGGTGCAATCCTTGATCTATTTAATGTTTAGTACTTACTGAATATTCTAGAACATAACTGCATATTAACCAAGTAGTTTGAGATGATGTGCAATATTTTGCCTAGATAAATAAGAAGACACTTTATCCCTTATATGTATGTATAAGGTATAAACGTCATATGCATGTCAGAGAGAATAGAGGTAAAAAATTATTTTCATTTAAGTCATTAGTGGTATGAAATCAAGATAAATTTAACATAAATTCACAGACCTCAGAATAGCTGCCCTCCTTTTGTGGGACAACAAAGTGGATGCCACCCTGTGGTTGTTCTAAAGAGAACTCTATGCCAACTCTTAGAGCTGTGCCTTCAGCAACTAAATGCACTGCCTCTGGTGGTATTGTTATAACTAGCTCACCAGCACTGTTGTCGGGATCAGTTTTCAGTGAAGCACTAAAGTGATATTGTGAATATTGTTCTAAACTGCGTCTAAAAAAGAAAAATTTAAATATTTAACAGCTAGACACCTATAATAATTTAATACTTACGTTTCTATATCACTCTGGCACACATCTAAGAATGGATCAAAGTACTGAAAATGAGCTTCAAATTGATCATTTAAAAGAACTTTGTAAATTCTGCATTGTTTAGCATTAATTTTTATTACTCTCAGGGTATCTCTAATCGGGACAACGGTTAGCTCTACAAACCCCTGAAAAAAATATAACTATCAAGATAACTATAAATGCTGTCATTAATAAAACATTGCAGCATTGCATTGCGTGTAAAAATTATCACCGTTTTTGCATTCAAAATAAATTGGAATAATTGCAACTATATAATACTACTACTAGGCACATGCTACTGACTTAACAACCTCAATTTTCTTCAAAATTTTCCAGTTAGGAAACTAAAAACAAATGTGCACACTTTTGAACACATTTCCACTTTTATAAGTAGGTGTACTAGGTAAAAATAAGAGACAACTATAGACGTTAAAGATGTACAACCCAACTCTGGATATAGGAAGGGCTTTGTTCCATCACTTGTTTTGTATTAATGTGTTTTTTATTGGTTTGTAGATAGGTAATGATTGTGGTGATATTTTAATAGCGTGATATTTATACAAAAATTAAAGGGCACCAGAAGCACAATATTTAACAATGTTCGATGGCAGTCGACCTGCTACATCTCTCACAGTGAGAAAATAAATTAAAAATTGATACTTACTATAATACTTTTTCTTTCAAAACTGATTCCAGTTAAACTCAGTATTTGGTGTGCTAAAATGTAATAAATATTATTGAATGTAAATAAGCCATTGTTGCTATTTACCTAGCTTAAATGGTCTCACGGTATCTCCTGTTTTCTGCTGCTTCATTATTATATATTTTAGAATGTATTGCTGTCATTGAACTCTAAAATATAAAGAAAACAACATTTTTAATATTCGTTTTCATTCCATATAAAGAAAAATAAATAAGACAAAAATCGTCAACAAGAATAAAAACTAACCTAACCTGTCAAAATGTAAAGCTGCATTTACATTCAATTTGTTAGAGGAACTTAGAACCAGCGTCGCCAACGAAAAATTAAAAATTGTATCATATTTGAACTGAAATTGTACCAGATTCAGCATTTTTGTACAGAATTTATATCATAGAAAAGTGATTTGTATATACACGATATATATAACAGGTTATTATTCATTATTTCTTGAATCCTCCCATCATCTACTACCTCAGAATTTCCCCCCGGCGAATTTTGAACACAATCCAATATAATATATTTTTCCTTCGCCATTTTGCCAAGAATTTTAAAATTAGGATTTTTGTCCTCATTTAATTTTTTACTTTTTATTCTTATTAGGAGTTGGAGATAAATGAAAGAAAGCTAGGATTGTTTTTATAATATATTAAAAATATAAACGTGTTTTTTACATAAAAATATATCACTGTGGATCTAGAAGCACGAAATAATATTATTTCGAAATTTGAGGAATATAGGTATCTACGAGTGAACATCGGGAATATCCTTCAGGTCACGGTGTGTCTGAAAAAATGCCAGCATCAGTTTAATAAAGACAAATTAGCCTTTTAGAGCAAATGTCAACGATTTATTTGATTGCAAGTTAGGACACTCCAAAACTTGTAGCTTCTCAAAAATTGTAATTTCGTGGGACTCACTTCAATTTTCGATTAGTTTGCTCCAGTATTTCGAGATGAAGAAGCAAAACAGGTTATTATTCATTATTTCTTGAAATCTCTCATCATACAGTATCTTAACTACCTCAGAATTTCCCCCCGGCGAATTTTGAACACAA
>MU186114.1:50717-69105 GCA_016904865.1 Pissodes strobi | reverse complement strand
ACGATAGCACTGGAGACGATGCTGGACCTTCTTCCCCTGCATTTAAGTGTGAGGAGGGAGGCCTTATTAAGCGCGTCCAGAGTAATCCAAACCCAATCAACTAAGTCAGGTGATCTGACTGGCCATCTAAAGATTCTGGACACAATCAGAGTCGAATCGCTGGCCAAACCAACAGACCATGCCAAAGACAAGGGATTTCCAACGCTCCTTTAAGGTGATCATAAAAGATCGCCCAACAATGAGAGTACTACAGCCCGAACGAGGTACATTGGTCTGGTACACAGATGGATCTAAAATGGAACAAGGGGTTGGCGCCGGGGTTTATGGTCCTAGATGCAGGATGTCAAAATCTCTAGGTAAAGCCCCATCCATATTCCAAGCAGAGATCCATGCCATTGAACTGTGCGCCTCTGAATGCATCAAAAGAAAACCGAGAAGCGCAACCATAAATATACTATCCGACAGCCAGGCGGCTTTAAAGGCACTAGCCTCGTGCGAATTTGACTCAAAGCTTGCCTGGGAATGCCGGAACGCTCTTAACCAACTGGCTAAGCATAACAGAGTCACTCTGTTGTGGGTGCCAGGGCACGAAGGAGTGGAAGGCAATGAAATTGCCGACCAACTGGCCAGAGAAGGAGCACAGAGTCCATTCTACGGACCTGAACCATTCTGTGGCACCACCAGAGGACACCTCGGAGAGGACCTGAATAAGTGGGAAAAAAGGCAGAACACTCCAGGACGACAGGCGAAAAGATTCATATCGCACTCGCCTGAATACACTAAGAAGCTACTAGAGCTCCATAAAAAAGACTGGTCACGAGCTTCCTAACAGGTCATGGACCATGGAGATACCATCTCCACAACATGGAAAAGACTGAGGATCCACGTTGTAGATTTTGCAACTTAGCAAACGAAACTGCGGAACACATTCCTTGCGAATGTAGAGAACTGACCCACCAAAGGCTAAAATATCTGGAAGGAGTAGTATGTAATCCCAAGAATATTACACAACTAGCCCCTAGAAATATCCTGAACTTCGCGAAAAGTGCAGGCATTTCTGGGAAAATCTAAAGCAGGGTAGTCACAAAAGACCTTTTAGGTCTAAGTGAAGAAGGGCTGAAAAGCCGAGCGACCCCTTTACATACAATACAATACAATACTCATCTTATTTAAAATTCAAAAATTTCAAAAAATTTCTTACCGTGGTGTTTCGTGTGACTAGCGGCCATGGTAAATTCATACATAATGAATCTCTGTTTTTCTCTTCTAGTTGCCTTTTTCCTTAGTCGTATTTTGTTTCGTCAACGACAGTTCAAAGAACGTTTCAAACCGTGTTTAAATGTGACGTCACCATAGACGTTACTCGGAAAAAGGTGTATTTTAGAGAACCAATGCGTGATATTTCAGTTTTTATGACAGCTGACATTCAACCGCCTGACAACAGGGGTGCTTTCCTTATCCGACCATAATCATTGGTTGAACCAGCCTTCGGGCTGTTTTCAAATACAGGGTGTCCGGTAAGTTCGGGGCAAACTCTCGGTAGCTTATAGGGGATGCCAAAATAAGTCTAGTGTTTCATATAACTTTTTTCCCTACAGCGCCTCCTAACGGAGATACAGGGTCGCAAAGGTATACTCGACAAATTACATTCTTGATTTTAACTTTTAAACCACTCTGTATAATTCAATAAAATTTTGGGATTTTCTTAAGGGGATTATTATCCTTACATCGACATTACAATGTGCTCTTTAACGTTTTAAGGAAGTCAGAACTGGCTCTCACACAAAACGGGCGAAATTTTTGACAGGTGTCATTCAATTGCGACGAAAATATGATTTTCAGATACTCCTAAGATTTTACTAAAAAAAGGTACTCTTGATTTGTTTCGATTAAATCAACCGTTTTCGAGAAAATTTGTTCAATAAGCGATCGTTGTAAAAAAAGGTCAATGATCTGATAAATAAATTATTTATTTCAAATATCATTAATTAGTGAAAAAACCTAAATTATGATATTAAATTAACATAAGGAAAATAAAATTGACAACTACTAACTGAGAAGCCTATAAGTTCTAATCAAGTACGAATTTTAAAAATTATTTGAAGTCATTTGTTCTTTACAAATTTTCTGTAATTCAGTGGAGGAAAGGAGAATTTATTCTGAAACATTCAGCTTGAGATTTACCCGATCGAAAAATATTTAAAAGAATTGAGAGACAGGCGAAAATTAGTTTCAAATTTTTGCAGTAATAAAATAAAAAAAATGCTTTGCATAAGAAGTAGTAGGTTCTGTTTGGTAACAGTTGAGAGTAAGATGTTACTTAAGCAGATGTTCAATATGCCCTCCTTGAACTTGAATACACTTTCTTATTCTACGCAGGTTTTCTCGTTGTACTGCAAACAACGTACCAGGATTGTTTCGAATTTGACCACAGTACTGCCTTATCCTTAGAACCAAATCTTCTCTGGTATTAACTAGCGTTGAATAAACTAATTCCTTTAAATAACCCCAGAAAAAGAAGTCCAATGGATTGAGATCTGGGGATCTAGCTGGCCACGGAAAAGGTCCTCCACGACCAATCCATTGTTGACCAGAACAGCAGTCAAATATTGGCACACTAAACGGTCGAAATGGGGTGGTGCACCGTCGTGCATAAACCACATGCATGCTCTAATGTGAAGTAGTAGCTCGTTCAAATATTGCTGCAAGAATTGCAAGTAGCGTGCACCATTTAATCTATCGTCTAAAAAAATGGACCAATTAGATGGTTTCCAATTATACCAGCCCATACATTGACCATAAACCTTTGCTGGTGTTTTGTTTGAATAATCGCATGGGGATTCTCTTCTGTCCAGATATGTAAATTATGAGAATTGATTATTCAATCTCGGGTAAAACCTGCTTCATCCGAAAACAAAATTATGCCCGAAAAGTTGTTATTTTCCCTATGTCGCTGCAAAAACCAGTTGGCATAGTCGAGTCTTGCTGGGTAATCTTCTGGCGACATAGCATGTACCTTTTGAATGTGGTACGGATGAAGCAGTTGTTCTTTAAGGAACCACCCATTTTGTTACGCCAGTTTGTGTTGCTAACTTGCGAATACTGTTAGACGTATTCTCCTCAATTTGTTCCAAAATACGCTCCTCCACTTGGGGAATTCTTGCGTTTCTTTGGGCACCCTCTCAACCACGCCGGGGTAAAAGGCTCCCTAAATAAATGATATTCATTTCAATAATCAATTTAATTATTTTACCTGTTTCTCTTAACCGACGATCAATTCTTTCAATTGGGTAAAACTCGATTGGAAATCTTTCAGAATAAATTCTTCTTGCCTGCAATGAAATACACAAAGCCTCTCCATAAACCAAATGCATGTCAGTGTATTCTGCGAGAGAGTATTCTGCCTTAATTAAATTATTTTTTCTACTACCATGCGTAAAGTACTCACTTTACGCACTCTCTAAGATTCGTAAAATAGGCCTTTTTAATGTGAAGTGCGTAAAGTAAATTATTTTACGCACTAGTGCGTAAAGTAAATCTGACATTTTTTTTGACGTTTAGAGTAGTGCGTAAAATAATATATTTTACGCACTAGTGCGTAAAGTATATAAATATTATTTTTGTTTTTTCATTTTTTTTTGGTAGTAGAAAAAAATTTGTATGCTACTCATGCGTAAAGTACCCTTTTTCTTATTCATTCCCAGTCATAAAAAAAGGGTCACTTTACACACTTGTTGCATAAATAACTATTTTCTTCAAACGTCAGTAAATCCGTCATTACTTGACTGTGTAGGCGGCCGTGAAGTTTCGTTTTTCCTCCGCCGGAGCTTTACTTTTCACTTTTCCGCCGGCGGAGGTAAAAGTGTTGTCATAGCAACATAGATACTTATTAAACTAAAATTTGTATTTATCACTCAATTTGTCCACTGCATTTCTAAAAATCCCTAATTTAGGAACAAATTGGTTATTATTTAATCGAACTTACTCAATAACTGCTTATCAATACGGAATTAAAACGCAATCGGAGACGCGATTTTAAAAAATAATTATTGTTGACAGTGTCTACTGACAGCTTTATGTTACATTACTATAGCAACAACCTGTGCCTATTCACCGACACCGGTCTACGCCTTGCGAACCCACATCTTTAATAATTATTATTATTACTATTAAAAAGAGATGTTTTTGCTCTAATTTGTCGACATCTGAAGAAAAAACAGCATATTTTATTTGGAGGAAAAGTTACTTTTCATGGCTTGCTCTCTATTACCAGCCTCACTCCGTTCGGCTGTTAAACACAAGCGCGCCATGAAAAGTATCACTTTTCCTCCATATAAAATAATATACTATTTTGTACGACTAATAAGAGTTTTTGACAAAACTTGTCAACCTTGTTGTGTCAGTGAAACAACCTGCTTACTAACCTGGAGTTTGTCTAATTCCACCATAATAATGATTAAAGAATACTGAAATTAGAAACTAATAAAAGTTAAATTTTCTCGAAAACGGTTGATTTAATCGAAAAAAATGAAGAGTACCTTTTTTTTAAGTAAAATCTTGGGAGTATTTGAGAATCATATTTTCGTCGCAATTGAATGACACCTGTCAAAAATTTCGCCCGTTTTGTGTGAGAGCCAGTCCGTTTCTGACTTCCTTAAAACGTTAAAGAGCACATTGTAATGTGGATTTAAGGATAATAATCCCCTTAAGAAAATCCCAAAATTTTATTGAATTATACAGAGTGGTTTAAAAGTTAAAAGCAAGAATGTGAATTGTTGAGTATACTTTTGCGACCCTGTATCTCCGTTAGGAGGAGCTGTAGGGAAAAAAGTTATATGAAACACTAGACTTATTTTGACATCCCCTATAAGCTCCCGAGAGTTTGCCCCGAACTTACCGGACACCCTGTATATTTGAAACGTGATCTGACTGACGTCATCATTTCGCGAAGAAATTTAATGATTTTGAAACGTACAGAATGTGATGATCAAGTGAGTAAAGACACTTTCTACAGTAATATCGCCGGCTGACAATGTAACGTTTTCTTACTTGAGAAAAATGTCATTTTTCTCAAACCGGTGAATCTACCGATGAATTAAAGAAAGCGCCTAATCGTTAAACCGAAATATCACGTCAGGTGATATTTCGACGTATCCGGGTTAGGGTGATTAGCTGTCTTGATGCTCGGAGCTATTTTTCATTTTTCCAAATTTATTATACCAAATTTCTGATCGTTTGCGGATTATCTTGACGACTTTTTAAAATAAATATCCTTTTTCCCAAATGAGAAAAGTCGCCCGTTGGTTATTAAGCTGGTTTGATGTTTGACGGTTCCCACATCAACTCCCACGTTTCAGACAGTCATGCTTAGCATATTCACAACAGCAGCAGCATTAATATTACTAAAATTGTTAACAAAATAGGAATATTGTCCGCATTAATAGCCATTATGCTAGTATCATAGGAAATATTCCCACTTCACATTTGCTCATAAAATATAAAATAATATAAGGAATTCAGTTATACAGGCGCGTGCCCGCAACGACCATCGGTATTCGAGGTCGCTGTCCCAACATCGAACTGCTTCAGGCCTTTCTGGCGCTCATGTCTGGGGCGGGGACCATCCCGTTCCAATTTATTTTTCTTTGTATATTGGCGTAAACGGATACCTTTGGTAGCGATAGATGTAAATTGGTATCGACATATTGACCAGTCGATATTCCACTGCACAATCATAAAAGAATCCTTCATATTACTATTAAATCCTTCAAATAGATCAATAAGTACTGGATCTTCATTTATATTTAATGCTCTGTCTAGATCAGAAATTAGATAAATGAAAAGTCTAAATAGGTGAAAGAGTTTTGGCCTTTGTGGTTTGGTCTGGACCAACCATACCCATATATTGCAGCCACATTAAACATTAAATAGATTTCGCCAGGTGCTTCTAGTAAAAACCTACTAATTTCTTCATTGATAAAGACTTTAGCTTTGTTTTGGTTGAAATCCAATATTCTCCTTCTTGAGAAATGCTCCAGCTGGAGCCTTTATTTTTGAATATAGAAAAAAAATTGAGCGAGTCTGCTAGTACTCGAGACACAGATGTGTAAACATATGTCCTATATTGAAATCATGGACATGGGAATCTAATACCGCCCTACCGGCTAGCTTTTTAGAAGCGCCACTTGAGTCGTTGCAATCGGGGCCGTCCTGTTTATTTATAATTTAAGCTAAAATATCTCAAAAATGGCTCACCCAAATATCATCAACATATTTATATATATTTTGAAATCAGAAAAAAATTATATTTCGTTTTAGCGTATAATATACAGGGTGTTCCATTTAAAAAATTTAAGTTGCCTATATTTTTCCATTTTTTTGATGCGATATTTTTTTCATGATAATTTCAAAAGATAATATGGAAAAAAGTAAAAAAAAAATTACACGCACTCTAAGATTCGTAAAATATACCTTTTTATGCAGTGCGTAAAATAAATTACTTTACGCACTGGTGCGTAAAAAGTAAATCTGATGATTTTTTTTACATTTAGGGCAGTGCAAAAAATAATTTATTTTAGATACTAGTGCGTAAAGTAATTTTTGTTACGCACTCGTGCCTAATGTAATTTAATAATATTTAAATTTTTTCATATTTTTCGGTAGTAGAATACATTTTATGTGCTACTCATGTGTAAAGTACCCTTTTTTATTCATGGGATTAGTAGAATGGGAATAAGAGAAAGAAGAAAACAGTAGGAAGACTAACTTCGTACTTCGTAGTCGTAGCCATCTGGCAATCTAATATCTGTTCAATTTCCTTTCATGTAAATATGTATATAAAAAATTGCATATTTTTACTTTAATCAATTTGAAACAAATTTAACACGACATAATCCCTCTAAAATCTATTAATTCTGATATGTTTAAGATTGCGAATATTGTGATTTGCTAAATAGTGAATTTTCGAGAATTTTCATTTCAGCTCTGGCAGTCCAAATAAATGACAGTGGTGTAGGTATCTATAATTTCTTTTCAAAGTCCCTCTGTTAAGCGTGCGGAACTAAATACTTTATGTTAGGGGCCACGCAACAAGCCATTACGTATATTGTGCAAGCCATCGTCCATTAAAAAGAGTTTCAGATGTGGCTTTACAATCGATATCACATAATCGAGAACGGTATTGACTGTTGACAAAAGGTTAGCCTAAATATAAGGTGTTATTTTCAGACTTAAATCGTATAAATTTAAAAAAAAACACAATATCTCCATTTATAAAAAGGGTCACTTAAACACTTATTGCATAAATAACTATTGTGTCCTATTGGTTATGAAATGAGATATTCTAGAATGATAAGTTCCTATTATTTTAATAAGAGTAGTCCATTAAGAGTTCAACAAAATGAATACAGCCCAACATTTCCTAACCGAGCTTTACCACCTATAAGGACTATAAAATATGTAGTTAGACATTTTCAGCAAACCAAAAAGCTTTGAATGGAAAAAGAGAACAATGGTTTGAAATATAGATGAAGATTTGAATGTGTTACTGGTTTTTGAAGGTAAGCTTTTATCGAAATTTTATCGCTAAATGTTTCATAACTTGTTATTTGTTATTTCTTAATGCATCAGAAAATATCAAGCGGTCAATAATTTTCGATGCAGCAGTCCATTAAGAGCTACTATTTTAAACTTCTGTTCGTATTTTGTGTTTCTCGTGCTGATAATTCTATTTAATAGAGCCAACCGATCTTTTGGATATCCTATCCTAAAACGGTCTATAAATTCAGCTTTAGTCCAGTCAATTTATTGTTTCTCGAAAAACCCGAGGCCTTCTGGACCCCTCAACCATATCTATCAACTCCAAATTGTTCAAATTCTATTATGCTGGCCTATTTTCTCATATTCAAATAGTTTGAAATAACATTTCTACTCATCGATATGCTGAAATTAAAATTTTACCTCGAAGTCTGTCATAAAATTCGATAGAAACTGCCTCTAATAATAATAAAAAATCCTCATTTTCCGATTCTTATCAATTTTTTCAGCTTCAAACCATTTTCAATGAGATTTCAGGCAATTAAAATGTATAAAAATGTACATATTTTAACCTTAACATCATCAGATATTGGAAGACGCAATTCTTCAAATTTCCCATAATGCCTCAAGAGCAAAGCTATCTATTCAGACTTGGAAAATTGCCAAAATACTAAAAATTTTTGATTTTTTTTGCAATTTTCTGCCAAATTCAACTTTACCTCGATTTTGTCGTATTTCCCGATCTCGTACGCAAATTTGTTACATAATTTTGTTATAAGCAGGGATCACCAGCTTCACAAATCTGAGATTAATTTCTTTTAAAGAGCTGTGCTTATATACCTAGTGGTTTTTTCAAGTTAAAAATAAAAAAATTACTTATTCGGTATTTTCAATAGGATCAATGCGATCTTTTGGTATGTTTTGCTTTAATGTGCGAAAGTCTGGCTGCTCCAAATAATTCTGTTTTGCAGTAATAAAACATTAAGTGGTGACGGGTCATGTCAAAACTTGAAATGGCAAAAAGTTTAAATTCAACTAGCTCACCCTGTATAAAGGCTTTGACATTTCCAATTCAGCGTAGCGATTCTTGTCAAGTAATTGGTTTTGGTAAAAAATACTCTTCGAAAAAAAAAATAAAACAGAGAAGCATTGAGAGAGTTTTTCTCCTAGAATTCTCTATAGAACTGTTGTTTTAGTTTTTTTAATCCTCGCGACTTTTTTGGTCCTAGAACGACCCAAATCGACACTTCTTTTTAAAATAGACTCGTTTCTCTCTCTCGCTTGGCTGAAGAAGGTTACGCGAATTAGCATTGCATTGCTCAGCGTGACGCGTGACGGCTTAGTCCCGTTCACTCCCCAGAAAAGAAAAATGTAACGAAGGCACCAAATAGGGTTTCACTTCAATAATTATGTAGTTAAGTGCAATTCCAAAAATTTAATTTTTGGTTAAAAATAATATGTGTATTATTATTATTATTGTTATTATTATTATCCACGCTAACTCAGCTTTCGCTGGTAACGATTTAGCCTGTTTACTAGGCTGGAGTAACCTGGTGGAAAAACCATTCATTTATTCCCACTCAGGTTCCGTTAAGGAATTTGCGGGTTATGAAGTATAACTGCCTTCTGCGCGTATCCCATGATGTTCTGAGATAATCTGAGATCCTGAAGATTTTTAGGGAGATTCTTCGAAGTGATCCCTTCAGCCGAATTTTCCAGTGGGATTCTGAAGACTTTAGTCAGCTGCCAGTCGTTCTTCAGCTCTATTGCAATGTTTTCGTATTTTATTGTGACTTTTTCTGTCTCAGTTCTTCTGACGTCTTGAGATTGCGGCACAGCTATGTCAATGATGGTTCCAGTCTTTTCTCCTTATCTATGATAACGATGTCCGGTCTGTTGTAGTCTTCCATTATATACGTTATTATAAGCCTGTCCCAATACAGTACCGCTTTATCTGTTTCCAAGACTGCCTAGGACTGGTATTTGTAATACGGTGCGCACATTTGAAGGAATCCGTTTTTGAGAGCCAGCTGTTAGTGGATGATTTTGGCCACTTGATTGTGAGGTCCTAGGTATGCGCTATCTGCGAGTGATCTACAGCCTGCGATGATATGCTCTATAGATTCACCCACCGGCCCACACTTCCTACACTTGTCCTTAGACAATGTTTTTCATAGTTGTGAGTCCTGATAACTCTGTCCTGAATGGCCATGAAGAATCCTTCGGTTTGGGTAGAGGTAACCGGCGCCGAGCCATGCTAGTGAAGTCGGCTTATCGACGTTGTCCGCTTCTAGACTTCTTGGAAACTTACCATGTAAAGCTTGTTTCATCCAGGTGGCTTGATCTTCCTGCCTTGAGCTTATGTCGAACTCGAGATTGCGGTGTTGTAGATTCAGTGGCGTATATCCTCGATCCTCCTGGGTTGCTATTATCATCAGACCATCTTCGGATCTCAGCAATTGTAGCCGTTCTTCTCCTGGGTTCTGCACAACTTGTTGATGTTCATCATATATCGACCGCCGCTTGGTCGGGGAAGGTATAGCCTCTTAACCGATGCATTGATGTGCAGACATCGGAATTTGGTCATCAGTCGCCGGGATAGCCTGTCGAGTCCATTTAGGTCCGCATCAGACCACTTAAGGATATCAAAGATGTAGGTTAAGACAGGCACTGCCCAGGTGTTCTGACCGGTGATCTGGTTCTTAGATGAAAGTTTGGTGTTCAGAACCTTGAGTACTCTCTTCTTCTTCAGGTGCGTGTGGTCGATATGTTGTTTCTGATTCATTCCTAAATACTTGTTTGTATCTTTGGGATGTAAGTTCTCGATATCCTGGTATTCTTGGATTTGCACAGCGCCCATTTCGCCGTCATCAAGGCGCATTTGTCAAGTTCAAATGACATGTTTATGTCCCCGCTGAAGGTCTTATAGTTGTTAATTAGAGAGTGAAATCCAGACTGGTCCTCTTCAAAGAGCTTTAGGTCATCCACTTACAATAGATGGGATAACCTCCTCCCGTTCCTGATGTTAAGTCTGTATCCAATATTCGTGTTGTTCAGTAGCGTAGAAAGAGGATTTAGAGCCAGGCAGAACCACACAGGTGAGTCTCCTCGAAAAATAGCTCTGGATATCTTGACTTTACCAGCATTGTTGTTGTTGACAAGGATATTGGTCCGCCATGTGCTCATGAAATGTTGCAGCACAGCTTATTATTATTATTATTGTTATTAAAAAACAAATAAAGTCACTGCGAATTGACACATTTTCTGTCAAGATAGAAAAAAAAGATTTACACAAAAATCTACATTATATATTTGAAATCCGGAAAAAAGTTTTTTTTCCTTTAAGCGCATAATATACAGGGTGTTGAAAATTTAAAAAAGTTGAAGTTGAATATATTTTTACATTTTTTGATGAGATTTTTTTTCTGATAATTTCAAAAGATAATATGGAAAACAACCTAAAATTTTTATGTAAAACTTTACCGGAAATTACTGGCATTTTTGTTATTTTAAATGATGGATTTATATTTTTTAATTTTTCTATCAAGTAAATTCTATTTAATATGTTAGAAAAACACAAAAAACAGGCCTTCGTCCCTCTTAATATTTTTTTCACAAAAATCGTTAAAATCTAAAAAGAGCTAAGAAGTTGCTATATTAGGTACAATGTTACTATTTTTGACTTAGAATTTAATGTAGATTTTCAATCATTGAAAAACGACACATCCAGCACAGCTTGGCTGTATTACTCTTGGCGAAATATTTTTGCAGCTGCTTTACATTGCAGTAAAAATGTGGCTTTGAAGTGACTTCGCAATTTTTGAAAATTGCTATTAAAACGTGATCCTTTTACTGTATGCTTTTTTGCCTAAAATATTAAATGTTTCAGAAATTAAAAGATATATCTAGCAATTTGCCTGGAATAACGTCTGATATAAAAATGCATCAACATGGAGGGTGTTTCATTCATTTAAAACAACTATGATTCTATTGCTATGTTGGATGGAAAGATCTGACAGCACCGCTACATCGAGAATATTTTAAAAATATAGAGTTTCATATTCACGTATTAAAATTAGTAGTTGTCAAAAAAATCAGTATGGATAATTCTTCTGGTAACCATATTTAATTATTGAAATACTAAAAATAATAGTTGCTTTCTACGTACTAAATGTATGAAGGTAAAAGGAGCGCCCCATTATCGAAAGTCTTAATCGACTATTAATGGATAATTTTTCCCATAATATAATATGTAGTTCTCATTCCCTTCTGAAATCGTCGGACTGTTGTATTTTCTCAATCAAATCTGAAATATGCGAAATTCGCAGTCTCAAAACGATTTTGTTAACAATTCATTCAATTTTTATCTCCAGACCTAATTAGGCATGGGGCTACAACTAGCCGAACTTTTCTACGTTATTTTTCAAAACATCAACTGATCATAGATGCCTAATGGCTAATTATTCAGTCAACGCTAATACTCTACATTATATTCGTTGTATCTAATCTGCAAATTGTTTTAATAAAATAAGTTCAAGCATCAGTGTTGCCAGATGACTTTTAAGGTACGCGTCCACTAATCGTCATCGGACGGACGGTACGAATCGGACGAATCGGATTTTTTTTGTGTCCTGTGTCTACTACCACGGATTATTGGAGTCGGTATCGGTATTTCTCCCGCAGTTAGCTAAGTGCTGTTGAAGAAGCAAAAGCATTATTTCGTTACTGAATGAAGATTTTATAATTATTGACGTGTTGTAAGAAGAAGAAGAAAACGAAACTGCAAATATTGTCCCTGAGAAGAATGTCCGAATATTCTAGATACCCCACATTGTAAACTTATACTCGTGCACAATCGTGATAAGTCTTGCTACATCCATAATTACGTTAAAGCAATGTGGAGGAAAGTCACAAACTAACTAACAAAAATCCTTGCTATCTTCTCCAATAAACCAAAACAGAGTTTTATCCACAATACCGAAACAGAATAAACTGTTTTAATCATCTCCTGATGATGCTAACATGGTTATCGAAACGCGCGTCGAGTGCAAATATTCTGTTTCGGTATTGTGGATAAAACTCTGTTTTGGTGCATGTTGCTGAAGGTTCCAAACCCCAACGTAGTTCTCCAATAAAGTTTGGAAAGGGAAATATACCGTGACACCTGCGTGTTCTTGTCAGTATTAACAGTATCAGCATCGGCAGTGTCCGCACGAAACGGATTTTGATTTCGTCTTCGGGATCCCGTCCGGAAATGCCGAAGTGCGGTCGGTTCGATGCCGATAGGTGAACGCAGTCATATTGAAACAATGTAGATAATTATAAAATCCGATTCGTAGGATGCGTACCGTCCGTCCGATGCCGATTAGTGGACGTGTACCTTTAGGCTGAATGCCAGATGATTTTTAGGCTGAAAATATAATATATTTTGTTTCTGTGAGGGATGCTGCAAATCCTGATTCTGATATTTATTTTTCCTTAATTTTCATTGTAATTGTTTGTTGATATACTTCTTGAAAAAAAATATATTTTTGTTTATTTTTATGTTATATTCTTTATATATTACATATATCCTGTTACGTTTACATTTTTGTTAGAAGCAAATAATTTATGTTGATTATCTAATTTTTTTGTTTTTTTTTACATAAGTACTATTAATTTTTTTATCTTTTATATTATTTTTATTATTATTTTGGGAAAATCGAGCGAATCCTATTATTAGCGGCTAGTTACCAAGATGCATTCCGTTTACAGTTGGTCGCAACAATTTGGCGGGGCTTGGAATACGTCGGTTGACTTCGCGATGATTGACTTGCATCTTACTGCTGCTCCCCGATCGGATTTAAGTACAAATACTACCTGTAAATAAATGCTTGTGTGAATTGTTGTTGGAAAAGGTGTCAGATTGAATTGTTATACTGCATTTCGTTTTATTTTTTTCTGATTTTGGACTTGTCTTAGGTCTTGGGTTAGTTTTGGTTAGTTCCTGTTTGTTGAGCCCCGGTAGCGAGCAGAGGGCAAGAGCCGTATTATAGTGGATATACAGCAGCTTGCACTTATTTCCGGGAATATATTTCATTGCCCACCATTCAAAACATATTACCACAAAGAATCCCCCTTCTTCTTGTGCATATTACAACCATAATAACGTCCAATTGTTTCGACCAATAAGAAACGGAATACATCTTGGGAGCTATCCTCTCCTTTCTTATTATTGAATGAAGCGGAGATGCTTATCGATACGTCGAAAATCGATGCTTCGAATGTCGATCCATCGATAAAGCAGAAACATGGCCCGTTCATCGATCGCCAATCAATAAGCATCGATGCCATCGAATTCTTTGATATATTTTTATTGCAATAAAAACAAAACAAGATATTAACAAAATATTTTGAAATAGTTTTATTCTAAAAAGTAGTAAAAACAAATTAAAAATCATACATCAGACACAGAAAAAAAAGCATGATGCGAAGACAAATATATCGTGTAGTTGATCTTCGTTTAATTGACCTAAGTATATGTTTAATTAAATTTATCACGAATGACTTGAATTAACGAATTTCGCATATTTGATATCAATCTATCACATGTTTGAACAATACTGTTTGAATGCAAAGGTCGAATTTCTTAAATCAAATAGTTTATTTAATCAATTTATCATAATTTGGCTTAAATGAGTCAATGATTAGCTGAAATCTAGAAATTTGTATGCACCTTTAGAGTTTAGAGAACTATTTAAAATATTTGCCCCAATCATTTTGAAGGCTAATCGAATATAATAAATGTTTGTTACAAGATTCCCCATACTCGGCGTACGATTTTAATATGGCCGCAACGCGTGCGCGCGCCGTGCGCCGGCAATGTAAAGGCACATGTTTAGATCATCATGATGTTTAGGCGTGCTTGCAGCTACATCCATATTATTCGCTGATGTGCCCAGTTTAAATAATGAGGAAACAATTGGATGCGGAGTAAATTTTAATGTGTAACCTGTGACTTATCAGCCTTAATAATGGACAAATTCCTTATTGCACGGTAAGTGCATACACACCTATTTTTTAAGCCTAAGTTACCAATAAGATGGATGGCTGGTCCCTCGGCTGGCCCCGCATCAAGATCATTATACAAAAACTTGTTTCATGTAAAATTCATGAGGGTGGGGTAGATATGTTAAATTATAAAGTATAGAAGCATTTTTTTTCTATTATGTTTTGCTTGTATCGAAATGTTTCGATTACAGGAAGTCGAATACAATCCTGTAATTGTCATACGTACGCCCGAATATAGTTTCCATAGGTATTATACAATACGAGAAAGGGTTGGGTTCAGTCAATATTCTATGTTTTTGTCTGAAATAAATATGTATTAGGAAGAACTCTGGTATTTTTTAATGAAACCTATACCCGATTAGCTTTGTAAAGGATTAATTGAAATAAAGAGTTGGATTCAGTCAATCTTCTATGTTTTTGTTTCAAATACATATTATGTGTTAGAAACTGTAGTATTTATTTCCATTAACTTTTTCTACTCGGTACCCCCTTATGTGCAAAAAACAAACACACAATCTTTGATTAAAATCAACGAAAATACTTTTAAGTAGGTAATTGGTAAAAAATAATTTTTTATTAAAACTTTCGACACCCTGTATATCGAAAACCGTTATGATTTCGATACATGTTTATATGACAAAGTCTACCTATTTTGACATTTTCTATTGGTTCTTAAGTTTCTCAAAGATCATTGTTTTTAGAACAGAAAATTGACGATTTGGAAATCGTAGAGCTTCTAACAGATGAGCAGGTAGAGGTGTTGGTTAATGGCAACATTGGGGAAAAGGTTTCTCTGAAAAGGGGGATTAAGAAGTTGCAAGTAAGTAAAAATGTATATCTTTTATGAGATAAAATCTGTAATTTTCATGCAGAAAATCAGAAGTTGGTAATGTTGGCTGCCTACCTATATATTAAAAAAAAAACCTTTCCAATCTAAAAGTAGAATTTTATTTTAGGGAAATGGATCTTTAGAATCGCTAGAATCGCCTCTCTCATCTAAAATAATAAAAATCAACGAAACTGTCACATCAGATCCAGGAAATTAACTGAACTTACGAATGGAAATCCTTTTTGTATTATGCATAATTTTTAACACCTGTATAATCTATCATTTTCTCGATATTTTTATAGAAAAATAAATAGATTATATTTTTTTATTATTATTTATTCATTTATCATGTTTCAGTCAAAAATGTATACAGTCGATTTCATAAATATATTGGAAAATGTTTTAGGTGGTGTCACTCGAGTTTTAATATATCATGAAAGTGTTATACATATTTATGAAATTCACTGTACATAGTAAATTCTAGCATATTTAAACCAAATATACCCTAAATAAAACGTAAATCATGAAGTGGTTTTCGGAAACATTTATGTGATTAAGTTAAATACATGAACTGCTTTATTCACGTATCTCTATATTTAGCACAAATTATCCATATATTTAAAACAAACGGTGGTATATTTGACTCAAACTTATGCCAGGACGTAGTTGAATATATGGGTTGTTTATTAAAACATCCATGTATTTAGGAAAATTACAGATATATTTGAATCAAACCGGGGAATATTTAAACAAATTATGTCATAAAAATATTAGAAATACTCAAGTTATTTACTGAAACATTTCCAAGATTGGTTTGACAACGTGCGGTGGTTTTTTGAAATATCTTTTTATTAAGGACAAGACATCACAAGTTTCAGTTGCTGCGACCGACTGCAGCGTGAAGCTTATAAATAATTGAGATAAGTATTTTTGTATTTTCTAGTAACTATTTTATGTAGTTGATTCAATTTTATAAATGATTGGCTTATATCAAACATATATTTAATTGGTTCATATATATTTTTATTTAATACAATCATTTCTTTTTTGTGTGGATACAAACAACAAAATAAGTCGAGTGGAACCTAAAGTGTCAAAATTCGAGAAACAATTTGACGTACTGACGAACTAGAATCTAAGAATCTTTTATTTGAAATGAGTCAAGATATGACCCACAAATAGTGACCACTTGTGAAATAGTTTTATTTAAAAGCATCGATGCTTTGATGCACCGGACGCCGGACATCGATGTACCAATAATTCATCGCGATAAATATATTTATGTTTGGCCTCAAAATTTAAATGTATTGAAAACCTTCGTACATTCCTAGAAAGGAGCAAGCATTGCTTACTATTATTCGCCACATTATTAAATAAAATGAATTATAATTTTGCCTACTGATCCAATGCTGGCATACATTTATTTCCAGGAAAAAAATCCTAGCGCGTCCCTGAATTTTCCTTTAGATTTTGAGCAAAAGAAGAAATCAATCATTTAGTTCCTTTCATCCTATAAAAATATATTATCAGTAGCAAATCACCTTGGAGCGTATTTCCAATCCGCATGGCAATTGTGCGGTCTTAAAAATACAAGCTCAGATGAAACTTCGACTAAATGACAAAAAAGGGATCTCTAAACTATGGTTCTCCCGTTTCGACCGGTCTTTATTTTATCTCCTCCATAGAAAACTTTATCGAACCGATCTAAACGAAAATCTTATATTCAAGATAAATTTAATAAGTCATGCTTTCGTTGCGCACCTGCTTGTGAAACTCGATGCAAAATTGGCTGTCATCTTGTAAACCTCCAATTTAAAGTTTCCTTAATAGGAAATTTGCAAGCTGCACGTAAAATATTTCACCTCTTCAGGAGCATCAGAAGGGAGATGCAAATTAGTTAATAGTGAGTTCTACAATAACGTATTAACGCTAGACGTCTAGCCGAATGCGCCAACTTCTATTGTAATTATTAATCAACACATAATAATAGAACACCATATTTGAGCATCATTTTCGTATTTATTTAGATTTAGAGCAACACGTAACTGCGCTGCGCCCAACATTCAACATAAATCACATCTATAAGGTTTATGTCGTGTTAATAACCCTCGCCGGCCAGACTCAACCCTCATTGACTTCTTTCAGTTAGCACGGCAACACCGCGCAAGGCAAAGCCCGCCAACTACGATAAACAGAAAATATGGCTCAGGTACAACCAGTCGCGTTTATGTACCGTTCTGAACTACCTCGGGCTCCGCTAGTTCGACAACGGTACGAAGACATTATTCTAACCTATACGGTTTGTTTACATTGGTTGTCAAGGTGATTTGTGGTTTTTCTTAAGGCAAACGTTGTTTGTTCGACTTAAAAACTTGTTCTAATGTGGCATTTATATAATGAACAAGGGTGAAGAGGCCATTTTTATCCTGGACAAACCGAAAATGCAGTTTAGACATCGGTACCGCAGGTTGTTGCAGTTGCTCGCATTTCTAGTGTTTTTGTTGTATATGGGATTGTTGTTTTATCACAGTTATTATAGTACAGCGAATAACGTTCCGGAGGTAAGGATTTATTTTTGGTCCGTCGAGCCTAATTTTATTTTAGAAAAGGGCGGTACTTGTTAATTTGAAAACTTATCCAATATAATACAAATGTCAGCTATTTTTACCAAATATTTTGCATTGGTGTGTTTGTAGTACCTTCAGCTGCTAAGTATAGTACCTACTACCGACTTGAGCGAGTAAGGAATAAGGAAGGCGTTTTTCGCAAATTTAAGATTGGGTCCGTCGAGCCAATTTAAAGACAATTTTATTTAATAGCATTACAATTATTATTCGCCTCGCAAGTCGCAAGAATAACTAGAGTAGCTTGTAATCGACCACTATTTACTTCAGTATTATGGGGCATTTCCAAAGACATATTTGTGTTTTATATGGCTTTGGGTATATCACTACTATTAACTGTTTAAGAAGC
>MU186114.1:26971-45717 GCA_016904865.1 Pissodes strobi | reverse complement strand
TTAAGATTGATCTTCCTTACAGGTAAGTCGATTAATCTTATAATTATCTCTTTAAATAAAGTCAGAACAAAATTAAAATAAAATAGCTGATTTTCGGTTTATTACGAATATCTTTGGAGGTAGTCGGAATTTTCTAAAATTCTCAACGGCATATCAATGACTTTTAAATTGCGCAACTTTGTCCCGATTTAACATACTTCGTATCTCTTATGGTTTTCGAGATCCTAATGGTGAGAAAAGAATTTGTTTCACTCTGTATTGCAGAAAAAATAAATTTGACGTTCCATTTAAAATTTGACATATGGCTATGATGGTAGAGAAAAATCTGAATGAGTGGCAACACTGCCGATATCATTTTGAAATCAGGAACTTCGGATAATCCGAGGGATCTTAATTTTGTCGCAAAAGAATTTGTGGTTTCCAAATAAAACAGGGGTTTCCAAACTTATGCCACACTCTGTATGTGTTCCACTGCTACATAAATAAATCTGACGTATATTTAGTAAGACATTAATTTTTTACTCCCACTCGACTTTCCACTGATAGACCCCTGTATGAGAAATTCCAGCACCATCAGTTTTAAATTTTTAATTAAGTAAACGATATTGTTGCGAGAAAAACCTGCATATCGATTTTTATAAAGATATCTGAAATACATAATTTAAACTCGGTTTTAAAGATCATAGATAAAAATTATAATATGGCCTCCAAAATATTTTTTATATGTACCGAACCGAGGTATGAACACAGAAGCGCAAATGCGTAAAAATAGTTTTTATTTAATATCCTTAATATCTTAACTATGAATATGAATCCGAGTATGAATCTCGGTATGAATTCAAGATATAGAGGGGCAAACGGTAAACGAGGAAGACAGAAAAGATATTGACAATGAAAATAATGAATTTGAGGATTTATAAGGTATTACTGAGTTAAATATTAAGGAGCAAAAAGAAACAAAAGGAAGATCGTTCTTTTCTAGGTGTAAGTCAACAAAGAAATGCTAGTAATGAAATCCACTCGTTTATTGGCTCTTTTCTAACAAGTTAGGAAGACTTTCAAGCGAATGGGGGGGGTTCCTTGAAAAACAAAAATAAGAAGTAAAAGGAAGATAAAATATCAACAAAGGCTCTATTGATATACGTTTGGAAAATTATTATGCAGTATGTTATTTACGGACATGGTACATTGGTAGAGTTGTAGAGGATGGATTGATAAGAGCTCCAACAAAATTAAATTCCTTAAAGTCGTCCCTCGACACCTATTTGGCCAAAAGAGAAAAATGAAGACATTCAAATAGTGGAAAATAAGTTCACATTTTATGAGCCAATACCACAATTGAAAAATGAGCATTTTTATCTAAAACGGCATCAAAAATTAGATATCGAACAGAAATTTAAGGCTGCAAAAAATAGCTTTAAAGATTATTTGTAATTAAATGCACAAGTTCCTATTTCTGATTTTGGCTGTTTTTCTGACCTGCTATTTTTGAACTAGACCATTTTAAAGTTAATTTATTGAGGTCAAATTTGGGTATTGGGGTCATACTTACCTATGTTTTTAAGTTTTTTTTTGTATTTTTTGATATTCTTTTTAATATTTGTACCTATTTTGCATTAAAGCACAGTCTAATCCAAATAAGCTATGTTTTTTCTGTTTATCTTATAATAAATTTGAAACAAACAACTGAGCATCAAAAAGCAGTGAAATAGGACACCCTGTATACCGGATGACCGCGAGATTACTAACCAGGCGTTTTATTTAATTATACAAAAAGATGTCAATACGAAATATGGGGAGCATACCGGAATGTCCATCAAGAAAAGAATAGGAGTAAAAGCAATAATTAATGGGTCACTTTCGGTCCAACCAGAAATAACAGAAACTTTGTTATTTTAAATGAAACACCGGACAGATTTTTGCGGTATATTAACTATTAAACTACTAAAACTTTCACTTTCAGTTTACCTGTAGGTAATCCGGAAATGTTTAAATTTGACACTTAACCAGCATCCACTTAAATAATTTTAGTAGCACGTCCTGTATCCGAAACTATCATAGATAGGTATAGGGGGGGTTACATGATTTCGATTTTGATGAATAGGTAAAATCGAAAATAGCAAAAATATACAGGTTGTTCCATTTAAAATACCTAACACAGTTTCCATTACGTCGGGTATGATCAGAAGTGATTAATTACTGTTTTTACGCCTACTTTTTTTTCCTCGTTTTTTTCCTTATAGCCGTTCCTGTAAGCTCCCTAAATCTCAAAATATATATTTCTAATGACGTTAAAAACGCCTGGTCAGTGGTCAGTATAATCTCGAGGTCACCCGGTATACCTATATAATTTTTGAACCAAAACATTCAAGAGATTTCCAAAGGGCCACAAATAAGCTATTTCATTTTGATGTTACCTAAAATTATCCTGTTCACAAAGTTGTCATAAACATGAATCCATTGCCAGAACCCTGTCTCTGTGCTCATTGGTTTGTTTCTTAATAATTGACAACATATAATAGATAAACTACCCTAGAACTTTTGTATTTCTTTTTTAATTTTTAGGATAGCTTTTAATTGGGGCTCAAAATTTGAACCTGGTTGATAATGTAAAATATTTTATCTCTATTGATGATTTTTGTTTAATCAAAGTCCATGTTTTAACAATTCTAATTTCTATATTTTCATATTGAAGAATATTTCTAGTTTCCATAACAAACCTACCTATAGTTCCCTAAACCCGAGCGTAAAACTATGTATACGTTTTGCAATTTGCAAGACACTTTAAAAGAACATGAAAACGCTTTCGCAATCTTTAGAAATCCCTCGCAATCCTTGTAAGTCTTTCGCAATCCTTTGGGAGTCTGTCGCAATCCTTGGGAGTTCTTCGCAATCCTTGGAATTCTCTCGCAATCTTATACACAAACTCGCAATCTGTCGCAATCCGTCGCAATCTTTCGAAATCCCTCGCAATCTTTCGAAATCCCTCGCAATCCCTTACTTTTCGCAATCTTGTCACAAATTTTACCCTAGTGACTACCCCTTCGGAAAATATACGAAACCCAGTTATAGATTTCTTATTGTACCTATTATTTAATTTATTTATTTATTCAACAAAATTCGAGCCCAAAAGCGATGCCATTGCAGGTTGATAAGCCACTCTAGGGACTACAATTATGACTTCATCCAAGATAGATGGGCACAGTTAATGCCAGCTTTTCTTCTTTTGCCAATTGCAGAGATATCAAACCAGTGTCTCTTCCTCTCTCCGGGTAGTGTCCCTCGAGGTGTCCCTCGACACTGGACTTTTTCTATAGCAATTATATTTGTTTCATATATTGGGGACCACAGAAGTGGGGCATAGCAATATTAGCACATGATCTAATTCAGCTAATCAGCATGCCTTGCTAAAATAACCTACAAAGCCTGTGACTATGGGCACTGGATTCTTTGATTGATTATGATGCCAAATGGTATTCTTCTTAAACTATCAACCCGTCATACTACACAGCAAACTTACATGCTCTACTCTTAAACGGTGGCACCCAACAATTTTCATCTATAGCTGACTCCAGTCAATGTCAACAAGCTCACCATAAAGCAGAGGAAATTTTGCCCTTTAAAAATACAACGCTTCATATTATTCTGATTTATGCTCAACTTCTCAACCCGTAAAATCCATTAAGATCTAAGGGTATTGATGGATGGTGGGCGTCCTCCGGCTCCATAGGACAGCAATTCCAAGCTCCAACACAGGGGTCATTTCATTTCAAATCAACCAGAGGTTTGGCAGGTGACTCTCGGATTTTGACAATTTTTGGTACAGTCATTCTACCCATCTAGTAGCTGAAGAAAAATCCCAAATTTCAATTTTTTCTGACAAGTAGTTTTTTTAATTTGATTTTTGAAAATCAAGAAAAGTGACTATTTTCTCTAAATATATTCTAAGAAGAATCGAGATATCTTAAGAACTATTTACATTAGAGGAGTGTGTTATCTCATTTAAAAGATCTTGAAAATGCCTTTGGAATGAGGTGCAGCCGAGGGTGCAGCTCAATACAGCTGTTTTTAAAAAAATAATTTTGAAAAATAAAATTGCTTATTTTTTTTTTCGTTTCGAAAAAATATTTTTTTTCGTCAAAATTTTAGCAACATATTGGCCAAATTTCAGGATGGAGAAATAATGAGAACAAGGTGAAAAACTACCTCGAAAACTACTAAAAATACGAGCAAAAATGGTATTTATTTTGATAAATGTAACACAAACAACGCCTATTACTTTCAATAGGAACAAAATGTTTCAAAAATCCAAAATCCACCAAATATTTCAATTAGATTTTAGCTTTTTTTTTTCTAACATTTTTGAAGAATTTAACATTTCTTCTTTAGTAAGTGTGTAAGTTTGACCTGTAGGAGTAACCGGCTGATCCTTCTTTAATAGGTTGCTTTGGGCGTAGCATAATAAAATGAACTAGATATGGTTCATTTGGATGCAAAAGACTGATTTTAAGCTTATCAAAGTCTTCGTTTTTCCAATAATACACGCTAACCACCACAAGTGATTATACTGAACATTCACAAAACCAGATTGAAGAAACATTAATTCATTATTTGCAAAATTAGAAAAATTCAATTGGACTGCACCAAGGACTGCTGTGTCTGAGCACTGCAGGTATTTTCTTGCAGAAAACACAACCAAAGGCGGTAGGAAGGTAGGTAGAAGGATACTTACCAAATTAGATGCGCGCATGACAGCAAGTTTTAACTAGTTTCTGCTTGAAAAAAATAGCAAATATTGAAACTTATTGTCTTGTTGACTTTTTTTCTAAGAAGGGGTGGGTTAGGCGATGGGGGTCGGATGGTTAAGGCGCACCTGTTAAGTAGGAGGTTCAACAAGCTTCTGCTTGAAAAAATAGCAAACATCGAAACTTTTGGCCTTGTTGATTTTTTTCTCTAGGAAGAGGTGGGGGGTGGGTATGTGGAGGTTTTTGTTTAGGCTTTACTTTAAAAACACGGAAGAAAGTTAACAATTAACCAAACATTGTAAACATCTTTGTGAATATCTTGCTAAAATATTGAGAAATATAATATAATTTTTTGAAAAAAACGAAAAAATACTTTTTCGAAAAATTTTAAAATGTATCTATTTTTTTCAAAATTTTAAATTTTTTTAACCACCTGTATTGAGTGGTACCTCACTTGAAAGGTATTTTCAAGACCTTTGAAATGAGAGTGAGTTGATAACTCACAGTTAAAGTTTGCCAATACTAAGTCTAAAAACCTATTATTATTAATATTTACTATGCACTTATGCTGATTTAAAGCGAACGGATCCATAAAGCTACACGTATTATGCCTCATACTCTTAAAATTAGGTGTATTGAAATTTCTTAACACTAAGAAATTATTACCGCGAACACATTCTAAAGGCTCTATAAATCATAAACCTTAAAATATGCCATCATAACCGGAAACCGGAACAGACACAATTTGTAAATCTATACTAATTGGTTTGGTGTAGGACAAGAAAGCCACTTGTTGAAATTGCTCCCGTTATCGTTGGACGTCTATTTTTATTTCCCGGATTATTCACTTGGGGGTTTTTCCGAAACGGTCATTCCATTATGTCAACATTTCTCTGTTATTCTAAAAGCCGATATATCCAAGCTCTTCGTAACTTTACTAAGAAAATATCTCAAAACTAACCCGAGAACTAACCCCAACGATGCTCTCTGTGGCAATTATTATATCGTTCGTAAAGCTACTAAGAGATCGATACCCTCAAATATAGTTCTATCGGGGCTCTAAATCGTCTACTTCCAATTCTCTAAAACATGAAAGAATTTACATTTGAGGAATTAGCAAACATGCACTTAATGTATGGTTTCTTTGAAGGAAATTCTTCTGAAGCTATTCGGCTCTTATCGAAGGATACGTGAAACTGGTAAATTTGTATGTTCAAATCAATTAAGTTCTAATTTTCTGTACTTGTTAGGATGTTTTAAGCTGAACCATGTCGGTGGGAGACCGCGACTTGCTATAGAACTATCGGCGTTGGAATTGGGGAATGAAAAACCACGTACTAGAAAATTGTCATTGGCATCAAATATCTTTAAATATACAGTCCACAACACACACCAAGAACAACTACTATAATTTTCAAAAAGTACATGTCATAACTGAAGCTGATTATCCTTCACGTTTAAATTTTGCTTTTCCAAAGAAATATTGCTAGCTTTATAAGCACAGTGCTTTTTCCTGATACCTGAAGTTACTCAGGATGAAGTAATTAACTTCCACAATCTACTTACATGACTAGAGTGATGCAAATGCACACGCCATCATTAGAACAAAGCACCAACATAGATTTTAAATCAATATTTGCATGGGGATAATTATTAATAATTGTCACTTCATAGGACGGTATGAAATTGACGGAGCATTAACTGGAGAAAAATATATACATTTTCTACAGGAACACCTAAATCCTTTACTAGAATACGTTTCTTTGAATCTTAGAAACGCCATGTGCATTTCAGCAGAGCGAGCAGTCAGGATTACCCTTACCCAAATATCGTATTTCCAGACCAATGGATTAATCGAGGTGGCCACTTCGATCTCCCGATCTTAATCCATTGGATTCCTTTCTTTGGGGACACCTAAAAGGATTAGTATATTGTACCCTCCATTAACACCAAAGAGGAATTTCGAAATGACATTGTAACTAATTGTAAGATCTTCAGAAATTACCCCAACAGAAACTCGAGATACCCATATTGAAAACGTCCCTTGATATAATTCATTATAAATCCATTTTTTTGGCCTGAAAATGCTTTCTTTATATATAAATAATACTTATTATATTCATCATTAATATGTATTTATCACGAAAATGGTACAAGATATCGAATTAAACAAAATATACTTTTTGTAGCTAATTGATAAGGTGATGGAACTGCGAAATTATGCTAAAACGTTGAAATGGGCATACATACGAAAATATTTGCCTTCTATAGAATTATAACAGGAAACAAACTCCAGTTAATTTCTAATTAGTTTAATAACTATAGTACCTGCGGACTGCGGAGGTAACTGAACTACCGCGAAAGTCTTGTTTAATTAAATACAGTAGGTACTGTGTATCGTGTATTTTTCGTTTTTTCGATTGTTCTCGCTTTTACGCAACTCTCGTACCTCGGTTCACAGAACGGACCATGATCTACAGAAAATAGAAATAATAATTATTAAGTAATAGGTATATTGCAAAGGTTTCGAAATATGAACTGATTTTAATGAGGCACTGCCAGATATACAAATCTCGGAGGAAGAAGTCGCAATTCAGAAAAATTAATTATGGAAAAAAATTGATGAATAATAAACATGGATTTCACTAGTTTGGCGGGGAAGAAAGACCTTCGAGAGTAACTGATGTTTTGGAAATGGATGAAGCAGCAGATGAAGAAGCCCATAAAAATACAACTTCAATATTTCTATAAAGCAAAGGTGGTGATTATAAATTTTGATACTCTCATAAATTAACGAATTTTTTGTTAAGGCCGATTTAGGGACTAGCAGTATTTCAAGTATAAATAATGTCACAAAAAATAAAATCTGTCATGAAAGAAAGACATGCCTGCAATGATCCCTGGATCTTGCCCTGTTCAGATACCTAACGCTTCTGAAGAACGAAAATTGAATCAAACAGCTGCTGGCCGCATATGCCCAAGAAAGCAATCCTGTATCTCAGTTGAGACTCTACCAACGAGTAATAAACTACGAGCTTCGATAGCAGGACACCTGTTGTTTCCCACATTAATAACATTATCAATAAACGTGGACATTGTTTTAAAATTTTAGTTTTTTTTTTGTCTAATACCTCATTACTTACTTGCAAACTTATTCATAAATTTATTTAGTTATTGCAGTTTGCAGTAATTTCTATTTACTGGTCTTAAACTCATTTGATTTTTTTATTGTACATATTATTTCAATATTATTTTATATCATCTATAACCTTACTCTCTACTATTAAACAGAGAAAGAATGTGGCTAATTTTGGCGCCCAACGTGGGGCTCGAACCTACGACCCTGAGATTAAGAGTCACATGCTCTAAAATTTTGCACATTTAAATACGTATTTCGAGACCAAATAAGAAAAGTAGCAATCGATGAAAAAAATTGCCACTTTTTTTCTCAGTTTAATAGCAGAAAGAGAAGCCCAATTCATTGGATAATACTCGCAGAGCGTAGTAAGTAGATGCTAATTTTGAATTTAAAGCGCAAATATGGTCGGGAAATTTTAATTTCGTACCCAGAATGATGCCCAAGAATTTAACATGAGTGGTGCTCTCAATTATCTGATTATCCAAAGAGATAGAAGTTAGTGGACATTTAAACATCACGTTTTTTTTTAAATATCACAGGGAGAGTTTTTGACACACTCACTACCTTGCAAAACTGTGAGCTTCAGGTAGCTAGTCACATACCCATGCCATAGAATTGTAGCATCATCAGCAAAAAGTGTGATTTTACCTTGAATATGTAGAGGCTGGGTCGTTTATATGAAGCAAGAAAAAAATTGACCCAGTACTGATGTCTGTGGAACATCCCTCGAAATAGCTTCAGTCTTTGAACGCTGCTCATTGCACTGCACCAGCTGCGACCTGCCGGAGATGTAGGTAGCTTTGGAAATAATGAAGAGTGGTACCTCGAAAGCCATATCGTTCAAGCTTCAGCAGAACTGTTCTGTGATCCATGCCGTACCTTTTATAATGGTCTTATTTCATACGAGTCCAGGTAGGGGGTTATGCCGAACGTTTCTCACCCCTGCACCAGCAAATATGTAGGGCGTTTCTGAATATTGACTCCATGTAAGCATGGACCTATATTTGTGGTAAAATTTTCGGAAAACCAAAAATTCTCTTATTTTTGTACGGCACTAGGTTCTAGGTAATTATGTCTTTATGATCTATCATGTCGAGGAATGCCGTACGTACTAGAATATTTTGTCGGAATTTTCCTCGGAATTTTCCGAGGAATTTTCCATCTTCCGCTGAAGAGAATACAATTTACCTGTTTAGTCACCTGTACCACCCAAAATTGACGACATAGTGCCTACAATTTTTGTTTCATATATGGCACTATCATTTTAAATATAATTCATGGTGCCTAACTTGACCCATTGAAAATTTCCAATGGGCTTGTAGTCTGTACCAGATATCTTAAATAATAATTGTTTTTAGATTGTGCTAGGAAAGAGTCTTAAATCCTTACAATACCCGCAACACAACTATATATCATCCATTATAATCCTATATTCCTATCCAAGATAATTTAATTAATATAAATCTCGAATCCATCTCGACACGTAGCAAAATGTTTAAAATTTTTCAGTCGTGTAACACCCGATTTTTTCGTTTATAAAATCCGCTGCAGTGATTCTGGTTCGAGTGGGTATCAAATGCCGGAATCGAAAGAATTTCTTCAGGCATTTAAAGCGAGAAATTCTTTGATTTAAAACAGAGGTATATTTTAAGCTTAACAGTGTTTATTTGGACACATCTAATTACTTTTTTCTTCGTGAAAGAATCGGCGCCGGCTAGGTTTTATAGAAGCAGATATTCAAAGAAGCCGAAACGAATCGCTTCAGAGGCCTTCGGGTATAATTACATAAATTTTTAATATGTACGTTGTGTGCCATAGAAGGAAATAATTCTAGTATCGGAACTAAATTATTTAGATATTTTATGTAAGTAGGTACTTAATTATTATTAAACATATGTTTTGTTAGTGCGATGAAAAGTGTGAAATTTAAGATATTCATTAGGTTAGCTTTGATATCAATAGTTCTAATAAGAAAAATTATATGGAAAATAGGGGCAGCTCCTACATTTTTCTCTGAAAACATCTACAAAACTAGAACAAATGCATTCTTAGCTTGAGGTTCTTGGTTTTTAATTTCTTGTTGGTCTGCTTTTCACATTTTCGGCCGTTGACTTTTGATCGCCTGGCGGCTGAGATACGGTGGCAGATAACATGATATTTAAAAGAATAAAAAACAATGAAGATATTTAATACTTTAAACCCGCACTGTTTATTTATTCATCTTAATAAGTTTAAAGACCGTCACTGATAGTCATTCCAGATTTGTTCAATTTTATAGATTTCTGGGTGGAAATCATTTACCTTATGCATTTGCTTTACCATTACAGATTAAATTGGCATCTGGATTTTTTGAGGGCCGATAAAATGTTACTTTCCTTCATCCAGTACGAAACTTTCCATGCTGTATCAAACCAAATCAGATCAAAAAATTGTTACAAGGCTAATGCACAGTTGGAACAAATAGAAGCTATAAAACTTATTATTAATAAATCTTACAAAAACATTAAATTATTAGAGAAGTAAGAATGACATTAGAATGACAACGTAATATAAAGTTGATATTGTTTATTGCTTATGATTTATTCACTCGGACTAAAGCGTTTGAATGTTTAATGTTCGAGTTCATTTTCTAGAAATTCAGCAATTGTATATGACACCATCTTCGAAGCAAATCCAAAACTAATCTTTTAAAAGCATTGATATTTACCTCGGTCATCAAATGGTCGGGCAATTTGCTAAAAAAGCTTAGAGACGCATAATGCGGGCCCTTTTGAGTCATGGAAAACCTATGGATTGGGATGTTAGGATCGACATTTCGGCCTCTTGTGGTAATGAGAGAGTTTATTATGCTTTTGAAAAAGAAGACCAAGCAGTCATATATATGCACAGGCCTGGAGGAGTCAATTTTTTTAAAAGGCTCATGTATGACTCTCTCTCTCCCTCTCTCTCTCTCTCTCAATGTCAAGATCATAAGAATGGCTCTCTTTTAAAAAAATACTCGCTGAGCTCTCATGCTAATCCCCCCCCCCTCCATCACACTCCCAAAGAATGACACTAAACCTCAAAGAATAGAGCTTGTAAAATACACGGCTCTACAACTACTTTTATATATAAATAAACAACTGTCTGCGTTGCGATATTATTTCGAAGTGCCGATGGAGAACAAACACGGAATAACAATTAGAAGCGCCGCACATGAGGTAATTGCTCACGTTATTGATGTCTGTGATGGCGAAGCAGATAATAAATGTTTAAGTATTCCCATTGAACATCAAAGCCTCTCTGCTTAGTATTTTTCACTTGCGTGTAAAGTATCTTTCAACTCTTGTTTCAACTATAAGGCAAGAAGGACGCAATATTGTGTAGATAATAACATGACAGTGAACAACTGTTGGCAAAGCGAAAATGCTACTGGTGGCAGTCACGAAATCCGCTCTAGCAGTCGAATAATTGTGGTGTATGCTGGTTCAGAAGCTGGCTTTGTCCCAAGGGTCCATTAGGTTTTCACTCGAGACTATTATGGACAGATAAATAAGAATAATTTGCTTATAGAGAAGCTTCTACCAAAAATTCCTCCATAATCAGTGGTGGTATTGGATAATGACTTGGCTTAAAAAGAACAGTCTCAAATAATTTGATCCTACATGAAGAAAATTTCAATTATATGAAGTAATCTGAGATATAAGCTTGATGGACATATCTCAGACACATACACCCTTAACGCGGGCGTGCCTCAGCTATACTAATGTCCTGCTGACCGAATCGAAAAATCCTGTTTACAGTTTTGCAGATGACAGTACCCTTTTCTCCCAATTTAGATCAGAAAATCCTTTACCAGTGACTGAGACTTATCACCGCAGACAGGAGCAGATTACAGCAATTAGTCAAGACCTGGAGAAAGCTCAAACATGGGGCGACAGAAATTTGGCCCAGTTCAATGCGGCAAAAACCCAAGCAGCCACGTTTACCAAGAGGGCCAATACGGCGGGCTCTGACATCATTATGGCATGATCGACTCCTCCTCGTCAATCGGATTACTCGGTGTCTCGGTCAACAGCAATATGTCCTGGCATGACCACGTTGCTAACATCGCAAAATCAGCCTTTCAGAAGCTTGGTGCGCGATTTCGCAACAAAAAAACTGTATACACCGCAGGGGTTGTTCTCGCTCTACAAAGCGCAAATAAGACCGTGCTTAGAATATTGCTCACACATCTGAGGTGACGCACCACAGCACACACTAAAGCTGCTGGATTCCATTCGGAAGAGAGTTGTGCGGAGTTGACCCGGAGTCTGAATAGTCTGGAACACCGCAGACATGTGGCCGAGATGTCCCTGTTTTACAGATACTTTCACGGCATATCTTCCCTGGTTTTGGCCCGCCTCATCCCGCCTCTGGCAACGCCTGTGAGACAGTCACGACAGACGGCACGAGCGCATCAGTTCGTCGTACAACTGGAAACACCTAGAGCATCGCTTTACAAGAACTCCGTTGTCTGGCGCAATGCATCACTGTGGAACTCATTCCCAGGACATTCGGTTACTATTACAACCTACAACTATTCAAGAACCGTGTCAATCAACATCTTTGCACACACACCGCTCGTCGAGCGCCACAGAATCTTCTTTTTGTGAGTGTGCCACACCAAAAAAAAAAAATAGAATTAACGCCCTTTTACGTAATCGGGGTCATACGCCTTTAAGGCGTATACGTGCAATCTGAACTCTATTGAACTCACATGGGTAATAATGAAGCGAGCTTTCACTTGAAGATTTAAATAAACTTACATTAGAAGCGTTTGACTCAATATCAGAGGAAAATTGGAAATCATATGTTGAACACGTCTGTTGTATTGAAGAGAAATACTGGGAAGTAGACAGACAAATTGAAACAGTTTTAGAGCGAATTAACCCTCACAGTGGGGTCGTACAGTAGTGATAGTGACATACCATTTTTTCAGATTAAGTTAGCCATTTAGAAGAAATAGGACCATTATAATCGCAGCCATCAACAGCGGTCTGAATAGGCTTATTGGAGACATAGGATAGGTTTGATCCGGTGATGAGAGTCTTGGTGTCGTCAGCGAAGTTTACCAAAAGGGAGCCACCTCGTATAGATAGTTTACATAAAATATAATCAAAGGAGATCCAGTGACTTTCCTTGTGGTATTTCAATCTGAAGATGATCCTCCTCAGAGAGGAATTTCTCCGCACTTCTCTCACCAACGAATCTTTGCCTCCGATCACTCAAATAAGACCTGATCCCATGCTGGTATACAACATTCCGTTGTCGGAATATATTTTGGCCGAAGGTAGCATAACACTTTAAAAAATATTTATATAAGCTTCCCTAAATGCGGTGGCACATTCCAAGCCCTGTGGCAGTCATGTAACCCCATGCATTCATTGGCAGAAAATCCACCGCTTCTTTCTATGCTTTGGATATATTTTTATGTTTTGGGTGTATTTTTTTCATATCGTGTATTTGGGGGTCTATAAACTCCAAACTGTCCATTTTGATTGATTGAAAAATCTGTTCATGACTAAATATCCTTTTCGTAAAATTCCACACCTCCATATATGATGTCTTACTGTTCTTGCTGTGCCAGAAAAATTAGGAAATCTGCTAAATTATTATCCTGGTTTTCGTTTCAAAATCTTCTTCAGCCACTTCCAGCTTGTTTTCGTTTCAAAATCTTGTTCTGCCACTTCTAGCTTTGTGTTCAATGCCCTGGTATTTTCCCATTTTTTGAAATTCTTTTTGGTATTCCAACTTCCTCATCTATTTTTTATATATGAACGTGTTCTTCATGTATAGTAACCAACTTCCCCGTCTCAAATTTTATAAAATAAAATATGATTTTTAAATCTGATGATACTGACATCAGTTTGGGTTAATTTGGATATACAAAACCTATATATTTAAACTATGAATAGCAAACAATAAAATATATTTGTGTTGGCTTAAAGGAGGCAAAATACAATTCAAATGTGTTATCGGTAGCTTCTCAGCCACCCCCTACCTAACGGGTTTCCTGTCTAAAATTAATGGATATTGCATATTTTGTATATTCTCAATTTTCTTTAGTTTCCTAATTTCATATTTAACGCCTCCACCTTTAGGATTGGTCGTATCGCCCTCTGAAGAAACTGCTAATATTTTTGGGTATTTCACCACCAAAGTAACAACCGATAAGATCCTAGTGATGATCAGTTAAAATGCTTCTATAACGTAGCCCGTTCTAAAACAGAAACATCTGCAAGTCCAATGTGACATTATAGTGAAATCATGGGAAACTAGTAATTTCATAATATTTTTGTCTTCGTGAGTCTCTGGGAAGAAGTCTGAAAATTACTACTACTATGTTCTTTGCCAATGTCAAAAATGCATAACTAATTATATTTATCACATTTGTGATAATTAATTAACCTGCAGTTACCTATCTACCTACTAATTTTAATTTTACCAATTCATTTCGAGAGCCTAAACATGATGAAGAAAGAACAAAATGTGCGCTATCCTCTATAATATCTAGGTCTTATTGCTTTGATAGAAAAGAAGCACTAACTATTTACAGAAACCCGGTAGGAAACCAAAACTACATAACACCTTCATAACTTTGACATCACTGAAAATTCAGGAGAAAATATTTGTAAAAATTACAGCAGAGTAGCACCTGTTTTCAGACCATTAGGAAATACGATGAAAATTGTCTATTTTCAAGCGTTTAATCTTAATTTATCAATAAATATAATGAAAGGATTAATATGCAATGCAAGTGTTCGCCCGTCATACAATTGTAACAGGAAACGAACATTTACTTGGACGAATAGTGCAATTAATGTAACTGCAATACCTGGAAAATTTACATATTATTTATCTAAAATGCTTCCTTGTACGCATATATTTTTTCTTGTAATATTGCTCTCATCAGTAGAACTTAACAACTCTCGATATTATGCTTGCTATTGCCGATTTTGATTTTATTATTTAACGATTTATCCAGAGTAAATTCTAGTTATTTGCTTCGACCACAAAAAAAGCCTATAAACAATTCAGAACATACCTCAACCGAAAGGACATGCGTGTCTTAGTAATCGGGTAAAGTGTAGATTCATCAAGTCTTTGATAAAGAGACATTGTTATTGTTTTATCAAAGTGCCTTCTTTGTTATATGCACCTGACTTAGGTCGATCCCTAATCTGGGCTAGCTACATAACCTGCACCCGATCCAAGACGTGGCGTCACGTCATATTATTATTGATAATATGGCGTATCTTTACAATTCCCAAACATATTTTTCTGTAGCCACCCATCCAGGTAAATATCAGATTAGAACATCTGCATTAGAATAAAACCGCCTGTAGGTGCCCAGGCGGTCTTTTATTAATGCCATAAGCATTACAAATTTGTCTCAGCATTAATTTTCTTATGCAGTCCTTTTCAAGCACAATATTTCCATTTTAAAATTAACATAATTTGATATTTTTCCTTAGATTCCTTCATTGAAAGAGAAGCTGTTCCTCAAAAAGCACGTTATCGAACGAACGTTGGCACAAGAACCATCCTTCAACGATGTTTACGAAATATCGCTTTCAACCGAAGTGTCATCCGCCACTGCTACAATTAGGCCTCCCGCGACGACCCTGAATGACGTGTTCATCAGTGTCAAAACTACGAGGAGTTATCATAGCAGCAGGCTGCCAATCATTTTAAAGACTTGGTTTCAGCTAGCGAAAAAACAGGTAAGTTTCTTGAGGAATTCAACAGATTTTTCTCATTATATTTTTTCGATGGTGATATTGTGAAATTTGCGAGTATTATTGACGTGTAAACATCTTACGCGGCGGTATGTGGGTAAATCTCGGCAAATGGGACGGAAATGTGCATGCGGATGGGGACGGAAATGTGTAAACGGCTGTGCCATCAATGCCATCATAACCATGCTTAGTGATTTTACGAGGGCTGCTCAAATATTTGTGCATTTCGATATAGAATATGTTTACACGTCAGCGTCTCGAGTACCAGCAGACTTGCTCATTTTTAAAAAAACGCAACATCGGCTCTCCCTCAAACTAGAAAAAAGTAATAAATTTAAAAGAAAGCTTGTAGACGTAATTGACAAGCTAAATAGGTACTTCTAACGCACGTATATCTAAACGTGTGATTTCCTGATTTCTCTCTCATTATATTTTTTCGATGGCGGTTATTGTGAAGTCCCCGAGTATAATTTAAAAAACTCAACATCAGCTGCCTCTCCCTCGAGCTCTCCCTCAAACTGAGAAAAAAGAACGATTCGAAAAGCAAGTTTGTATACGTAATCTACAAGTTAAATAGGTACTTTTAACGCATGTATATCTAAAACAACACATTTCTTTCTCGTTATATTTTTTCGATGGTGATTATTGTGAAATTCGCGTGTATTATTTAAAAAAACACATCATTAGCTGGCTCTCCCTCAAACTGAGAAAACGGAATGAATCTAAAAGGAAGTTTGAATACGTAATCTGCAAGTTAAATAGGTACTTCTAACGGACGTATGTCTAAAACAACAGATTTCTCTCTCGTTATATTTTTTCGATGGCGATTATTGTGAAATTCGCGTGTATTATATATAGTATAATATATATCAGCTGTCTCTCCCTCAAACTGAGAAAAAGGAATGAATCAAAAAGGAAGTTTGTATACGTAATTTGCAAGTTTAGTAGGTACGTATGACTTACGTATATCTGAAAGAAAAGATTTCTCTCTCGTTATATTTTTCCGATGGTGATTATTGTGAAATTCATTAGCTGGCTCTCCCTCAAATTGAGAATACGGAATGAATCTGAAAGAAAGTTTGTATCCATAATTTACAAGTTAGATAGGTACTTCTAATGCACGTATATCTAAAACAACAGATTTCGCTCTCGTTATATTTTGTCGATGGCGATTATTGTGAAAATCGAGCGTATTATCTAAAAAACGCAAAATCAGCTGCCCCTCCCTCAAAATGAGAAAATGGAATGAATCTAAAAGACAGTTTGTATACGTAATATTGAAGTTAAATAGGTACTTCTAACGCACGTATATCTAAAACATAAGATTTTTCTCTTATTATATTTTTTCGATGGCGATTATTGGGAAATTCGTGTGAATTATTTAAAAACACAACATCAGCTGTCACTCTCTCAAACTGATAAAAAGGATTGAATTAAAAAGAAAGTTTGTATACGTAATTTACAAGTTTTTTTTTGTATTTTTCAACGGGCTATTGCCCAATATAAAGGAAATTTACAAATAATTTAAAACTTAATCCTAAATCCTAACCTAAGTATCACAAACGTAACTTTGTCTTAAATTACTAAGATAGTTAATAAATAGTAAAAACGCAGTACAAGTGTAACAATAACAACTCAAATATATAGGGACTCATGATTCTTAAGTCAAGAAGTAACATAGTAATAGCAAAAAGGAAAGTCCACCCTGTTACAGACAGTCTTTTAGTTCTTTCTTAAAAAAAATTTTGATTTTGGAAGCAGTCTACTTATTGGGCTGAATAATTATTTGCTAGTCTAGCTGATCTAGTCAAAGACGAGTTATGTCCAAAATTAGTGCAATGAGAATTAACTTGAAAAGAATGGTTCAGTCTGGTTTGACGAGAGGGGACATGAAGCCCGATTTTACATGTGAGCTCAGGGCTATGAGAATCTGCAATAAATTATAGAACATAGTGAGGTCTCTGTGCATACGACGAATCTGAAGGGATGTAATCGGAAGAGAATTCTCTAATTCTAAGTAAATGCTGTGTACCTCAGAAACTTAAGCTGCACTCTTTCAATGGCCAGTATGTGGATATTATAAGAGGGAGACCAAACACAAGAAAAATAATCCAGATGTGGTCGCACCAGGGAACAGAGCAGTAGTTTGAGGGAATGAACATTTAGGAAACCCTTAGTGCAACGTTTGATAAAGCCCAATTTGTAGTGATTTAGAGACCACTGATGATAAGTGATGTGTGTAAGATAAGTGACCGTCAAGCAACACTCCCAGATCTTTTACTTGAGAGGCAAGCAATAGTGGTGAGCCGTTTATGTTATAAACGTGATGGATCGGATTTCTTCCGCGGCTGAAGATCATCAACTGGCATTTGTCAATATTCAGTTCCATTCCATTGAGATCGCACCACTGAGACAAGTTATCCAAGTCAGACTGAAGTTTGTGGCAATCATCCTGGTTCTGGATTTTCATGTAGAATTTTAGATCGCCAGCAAACAGTAAGAAAATGCGAACATAAAACAGGATGCAATATAATTTACATAAATATTGAAGAGTAGAGGTCCCAGATGCGAACCTTGTGGAACACCAGATGGTACCTTAATCTCAATGGACTGAAAGCTCTGGATGCATACAATTTGTGTTCTATCTGTTAGGTATGACATTAACCATTCTAGAAGCTCTCCCTGAATTCCCTTATCTCTCAGTTTTTTTATAAGGATTTTATGGTTTACTCTATCGAAAGCTTTAGTGAAATCTCTATATACAGCACGTACATGGGACCCTTCTTCCAATGATTCCAAGAGAATATCTGTAAATGTAAGCAAGTTTAATTCAGTAGAGCGGTGGGGAAGAGATCCAAATTGTTGGTCGATGAAGCAACCTTTTAAACCAGCAGACAAGTAGTCACAGACTAAACTTTCGAATACCTTGGGAATACAACTCAAGATGCTGATAGGCCTGTAATTCTCGACCAGAGAATTATCACCTGATTTTAGTGTATGGGAGTTATGAAACTTGATTTCCAATAGGATGTTAAAAGTTCCAGTTTTAAGGGACAGATTAAAAATAATATGAAGCGGTTTAGAAAGTATGAAGCCACAATG
>MU186114.1:0-17071 GCA_016904865.1 Pissodes strobi | reverse complement strand
TCTCTCTCGTTATATTTTTTCGATGGCGATTATTGTGAAATTTGCGTATATTATTTAAAAAACACAACATAATCTGTCTCTCCCTCAAACTGAGAAAAAGGAATGAATCTAAAAGAAAGTTTGTACACGTATTTTACAAGTGAAATGGGTATTTCTAACGTGCGTATATCTAAAACAACAAATTTCTCTCTCATTATATTTTTTCGATGCAGATTATTGTGAAATTCGCGTGTATTATTTAAAAAACACAACATCATCTGTTTCTCCCTCAAACTAAAAAAAAGGAATAAATCTAAAAGAAAGTTTGTATACGTAATTTATAAGTTAAATAGGTTCTTCTAATGCACGTATATCTAAAATAACAGATTTCTCTCGTTATATTTTTTCGATGGCGATTTTTGTGAAATTTGCGTGTATTATTTAAAAAACATAACATCATCTGTCTCTCCCTCAAACTGAGAAAAAGGAATGAATCTAAAAAAAAGTTTGTACACGCAGTTTACAAGTGAAATGGGTATTTCTAACGCACGTATATCTAAAACAACAGATTTCTCTCTCGTTATATTTTTTTGATGCCGGTTATTGTGATCTTCGCGTGTATTATTTAAAAAACACGCATCAGCTGTCTCTCCATCAAACTGAGAAAAGGGAATGAATCTAAAAAACAGTTTGTATACGTAATATACAACTAAAATAGGTACTTCTTACGCACGCATATCTAAACCAACGGATTTTTCTCGTTATATTTATTCGATGGCGATTGTTGTGAAATTCGCGAGTATTATTTAAAAAACACAACATCATCTGTCTCTCCCTCGAACTAAGAAAGAGGGAATCTAAAAAAAAGTTTGTATACGTAATTTACAAGTTAAATAGGTGCTTCCAACGCATGTATATCTAAAACAACAGATTTCTCTCTCGTTATTTTTTTCGATGGCGATTATTGTGAAATATGCGAGCATTATTTAAAAAACACAGCTGTTTCTCCCTCAAACTAACAACAAGGAATGGATCTAAAATAAAGTCTGTATACGCAATTTACAAATTAAACAGGTACTTCTAACGATTGTTGTGAAATATTTGTGTATTATTTAAAAAACACAACATCAACTGTCTCTCCCTCAAACTGAGAAAAAGGAATGAATCTAAAAGAAAATGTGTATATGTAATTTACAAGTTAAATGTGTACTTCTAACGCGCGCATGTCTAAAACAACATATTTCTCTCTCGTTATATTTTTTCGAGACGCCTTGATGTCAATAATAGATGAGTCGATCTGGATAGTACCTATTTATTTTCAAGTGGAGCGCGTTAGAAAAATATCTTTATAATTATCGCGCAATGCGATAATTTGCTCTGCGTTTAAAAGTTACCTGTTTCGTTAAGCCTCTAGAATACATTTACTTTTGCATTCTCCACGTTTTCCATTTCTATTTGTTCCATGACAGCAATAACTTGTTAACTGCATGTATATTGTTAATTTGAGGTTAGTTTGGGTTAGCATTGTTAGCAACTTAGAGGCGTGATTTGACAGTTGACACTTATAAGAGGGGTAAAATGCTTTGATAAGTAGGAACTATCGGCGGTACGGAGAAAACGGATAGCTTTAGAAGTTACAACATCAAAGACTGCTTTGCTGTTTGCTAAAAAAATCGATACGAAATATCGATTATTCGCTTTAAAAATTTCGTTATCTAAAGCCAGAAGAAGCCGATTATGACAAGCACTTGTGAATAAAAGGGACGAAACAATACCATTAGAGTACCGATAGTGATATTAAAAAGGAAATAAGCCTAAAATTATCGATACTAGTATTCGATATTCGATAGTACCGAGAATGAAATGTGATCGAGATCCTTTTTTCTGATGTAATGAAGTAGGAATAGGACTATGCAAATGAAAGCAATTAGGTTTCAATTTTAACTATAATGAGGATAAATAAGAAGAGGTCAATATATGAAAAAAGGATTGCTATGAATATTGAGTCGTTGGAACAGCCCTGACGTGGGAAGGGAAGGTGTGATCCAAAAAAAAGGGATATATTGTATTCTTCAAATATGCGATTGTTCCCATCGTATGAAAATCCATAGGTTTACATCTTAATTAGGTACAACATTTCTTCCCACGTGCGAGCTGGTTTAATGGTTCAAGAATTCACGTTCTGGAGTGGGGCTGTGACCACGTAATATACGAATGATTATTGTCATGTTATGTCATTTTGTCAAAGTCTACGTGCCAATTTCACTCAAGGGCATGAGGACACGTGTTGGCGAAAGCTTACTATCAAAATAAACAGCAAAATTATAAAATCTGCATAATATTAGGTCGGAAAATCAAGGTGTTCACTTTGCACGATCATTAGGCTACTAGCGAAGAAGGCTAGCCTTGAGCGCACCAAGATGAAAAACAGAACTCTAAAATTGCCCGCAGAGTCTTCGTATGATCAATAAAAGGCTCCACCGAGTGATTGGAGCGAATAGACCGCATAAACGAACGCAGTAATTACAAACTACCTTTTGTCAAAATATTAAGATTTTATTTTTCGGAGAACAATTGCGATACCAAGATTATTGTGGTCAGTATCGAATTTAAGGTAGGTATCGAGTAGAAAAGTAGTCGGTATCATGGAAAAGTATCGATACCAAAGTACAGAAATCATAGTCGTTACTGAAAGACGACAATTATTCCTAGTTCTCTGTATGTTTATTTACAAGGTGACTTAAGACGGGGCTTTGTAAATATTTGGATGCTGATAAAGTCGGATGACATACGCGTGAGAAAGTCGAGGAATAAACAGTTGCAGTTGAAGAGAAACGATGTAAAAATTTATGAAATATTAGGATTTATATTTTATACTCTCTGTAGCCTATAACCTCACTAGTGTATAGAGCTAATTTCATTAGTAGGGTTTCATAGAATACTGAAGTTGACTTCGGTCCCATACCATTTTAATGGACGGTGTTCAATTGTACCCCTACAATGCCCACTTTTGTATATAGAATTAAAAAAAAACAGAAGGGGTACCAAAAATTCCCCATTTGAAGATGGTCGTATTTGTTACACAAAAATTAATTTTTTAAAATTAATTTAAAGAGCAGTTCATAATCAGTTGGGCCTTTTTGCATTTTATAATAATAGTATCAGCCCATAAACTCACTTAAAATATTTGGAGTTTTAAGGTGAAACAAAGCCATATCGGAGGGCAAGTTTACGTTTAATTTTTGGTTTAATCTTGCAGAATAAAAAAATATTAACTCCCAGAGAAAGTTATTTAATCGCACCAAATCCGCATAAAACGAGCATTTAAAAATCGAAAAGCTCGTTGAAATTGTTCAATTTGCTTTTAAATGTCAGCAGTTCTAAAAATTTGTTAACTAAGGTTTTGACATTATCTTTATTAATTAGGTAACTGCTCTTAAAGAAATTAATAAAAAAACTGACAAAAACGTCTAAAAATATTAATTTTATCGCGAACAAAGAATTATTGTCAAAATGCTACATTCTCAAATTTTAAAAATGGTTCATTATTTAATAATTATCGAGATAATTATTGATCCTCTAAGTAATATGAAGAAATCACTTATTTTGCAAAAACTTTCGGGACTCTAGTTAAAAAAAGTTAATTTTTGAAAAAGGTGCAATAAATTAAAAATAACGGTAAAAAGAACTTTCGCTTTTAACATATCGGTGCATATAGTTTCCATGGAAAGTAAGTAGATTTATTTGCCTGAAAACTCATTTGAAACGATTTGAACATGTGTAAATGAGGTCTAAACGGTGAATTTGGGCATTTTTCAACAATGATGTTACATATATCATAAGTGATTGTGAAGTTCAATTCGCCTCCCCTCCCAGCCAGCAGCTGCACATAGCGAATATTTTTAAAAACGTTCGGCAAAGAATCATGCCGAGGATATTTCCAGCTTATATAAGTTTCTGTATTTGTTGTTAATTCCTTTGTACGTTAAAACCACAACTTTCTGTTTTACTTTATTAAGTTCTAAGTGGTTTTGTGAAGCCATACCACAATTTAAATCGCATTTGTAACTTGACCCTTTTAAACAAAATGCCTGTGCACAAAACAATTTAGATCGTTTTAGTAGGCATCTAATTCTCTTACCGGTCAGAAACTGGAAACTTAAATGATGAGCTAAAGGTCTATAAAGGGTGCATTAATTTTAAGGGCATGCTTCTTAACCTATTGTTAATTGAGAAAAATATTAGTACGTAAATGATTAGCTAAATATTATAGCTATTTATTTACCACAGCATAATATTAGCACTTGAAACCCTAAAATCCTGTCTGATGTGTCCTTTTGATACGATTCGCGATTTTCGAACATGAACTAAATGATATTTACAGATAATATTATAGCATTTGTGAATATCGTCTACTAAAATGTGAAGCAATTTATAAATTAGTGTAGTTTGTAATATAATTCAAAATTCGAAAATCCCATGAAGGAAAGAATGTGACCCTTAGCCACCACCCACTTTTGGTATATACCCAAGTTCTAGGTTACTTCGACTAATACGCACTATGCACGTCAGAATTTTCTCTTGTCATCATTGAAGCAGGAAGGGGAAGATTTCGTCAACTCCTCAAGTTTTGAATGGCTGGAAGGTGTTCATGGCCCATCCCATCCGTCCTCTTCTGCATATGTGTCTGACTATCTCCGTCCTGGCTTCTTAGGTGGGACTGTTATGTCGATTGGGTGTATACCCAATGGGGGGATGGGTTTATTCCCATAAAAGTGAATATCTAGTAAGAGCTGAGCTTTTTCCTCCTCCCTTTCTGTGTAGTTACCGTCTGGATTCTTTACTGCTATTGCAGTATCGACTCTACTTTTTGCCATGACTTTATGCAATCTTGCCGCAGCGGGTGTTAAGTTAGTATCTTCACAAGATTTCCTGAAGCTCTTTCTTTTACCTTAATTTCAACATATGATCATTCCACCAACATGCATCTCTACTATTTCTGTTTCAGTGTATGGGGCAGCTCGATTTATGAGCATCGACTATTGCCTAATTTACATATTTTAGATCCTCCTCCAGATCTTAGCGGTGTCCAGCCCTCTTGCACTATTAACATAGTGAGTGGAAAGCTGCAAGCGAGCAGGTTCAGTACGGCGAAATCGATGCGGGAGGTTTAAGCCTATAGATTTCCCGGAATGAAGCATCCATGGACGATTAATCATCATATGATGAAAAGTAAAATAACATCTGAATTCGAGAGGAGGGTTAAATAACCGTTAAAAAAGCAACTGAACAGCAAAAATGTTTTTAGAGGCAGCAATAGTTACGCGTGCTCGGTGCTTGGATATTCTTTTCGGAGTAAAACCGATATCCATCTAAATTAAGGAGCTTGTTGATAAGGGCGCAAAACCACCACCCTAAAAGTGCCGTAGAAAGCCCTTCTCCGTAGGCCGGAGGAAGAAGACTAACGAACATTACTGAATCATCAGATCACTAATTTGCGATATTATCGTAAACTGGTACTTATATCATCAATTGTATGTTAGTTATCCGAAACAACAGATTGTGTTTGTCTGAATCAATCTTTGAATATAAAACAATGCCTATAACAGACAACTTCTTAAAAGCAATTTTTGATATAATTTTTTTTGTGTGCTCGGGAACTTTGGGGGATTAAACAATTAAAAAAATCAGGTGTTTATGATGCTAGGATTTATTTTTGATAGCTAAAGTAATTGAATACAAGTGGTAATGGTAATAAAAACAAAAATAATATTCCTTAAAAAGTCATCTTTGCTTTTACATATTTTCATCAGATATGAACAATATCTTGGGCATTTATATCGAGGGTTCGTGGTGCTCTTCTTAAAATGTCCGCAAATCTATTTTGTGCAATTGATGCAGCAAACCCAATCATATCCAACATAATGTCGAAAGTCACACAGACAGAAGAAGCAGGGATCTTGTCCTATTTCTCCTCGCTCACTAGTCTTCTTGGAAGATGAATTGGAATGAATTTCCTGCTTCTTTTACGATGCATTCCATTTTCATCAAAACCCCTAGATTCATTCAAAAATTCAAATAAACTGGCGTCTAAAATTTTACCAGCATTGCTTTCTTTAGAAGGAAAATTATTTAGAACTACATTAGGATCAAATAGATACAGGACGGTTCCTCTTAAACTAAAAGCTCCTTGGAATCGAATTCCATAGCCTTAGGAATAGCAAGAAAATAGTTCCTTACGAATCGTTCCTCGACGCCCGGAGTCTTGTCTACATCTATCAAAGATTTTCGCCATTGCTTTTTTAACGAGATCAAAGATTCCAACGTTCAATGGCTGAAGCAGGTGGAGGAAAAGCATTGAAATAAATGTTGTTTTCTATGGATGCCCTCACAACTTCTGGTGAAAAGCGTGATGTCATATTTTCACCCAAAACAACGACTGCTTTATTTTCTTTCCGATTTAAATTAACATGCGGTGGCCATTGTTCAAATAAATTCATATGAAACCATCCTGATTCGCTGTGGTGCATGAGAAGCGTTCGGATGTGGTAATGCAGGAACATATCGGCAGATGTGCATCGAAATATTGGCTTGCGTCAGGAAGCTTGTTCCCAGAAACCAAAGTCTTTTTATTAGCAAACTACCTGAAATCCATCCTCCAAAATCCTCAAATCCAGAGCGATAAGGTATCAAACAATTGTGTCTATACAAGTCGTTACTGCAGGATGTCAGCTTTTCTCTGCAACGCGATACAGGGATAGGTTTAATAATATTGCCAAGATTATTCATCAGGACCTAGCCAGCATTCTGGGACTCTGCACCCAGGAGCAGGGTCTTTATTACAAATATAAACCTCAAATAATTTTGGAAAGCTGTGACTTTTGACTGACCAAACGGTGATGCCTAGTAGACCACATATCACTCTTGTAAACATACATCCAAATTTCAAATATTTTAGGAAGTGTCAGTGCTCAAAACCAAAAATTTGCTCGAATGAATGCCAGAATGAAAACGCAGTGGTAGTTGAGTCGCGTGGAAGTAGTGCTAATAATAATTTCATCAACTGGAGTTGCGCCGAAAAGCTTGCAAATAAATAAAGAAAAGTTAGGGCTGACTAAAAACCTGTACAAACTTACTCAGAAAGCTGTCATGCTTTGGAGAATTGTTCGAAAGTTCATCGGCAACATCCGAAATGTCATCCCAAAGGAGCCCATTACACGGAAAGGGTTCTGGCAGAGCTTAATCCCTCCGATGCTTAACGCATTTTCGAATAAACGGAAAATTATAAGGAAACAATATATTTAATCGGAACAATACATTCAATCTCAGATATATTTGGGGTAAACATTGAGTCGTTTCTATCTGGAATTTGTTCATATTTAGTTATAGGATCTATAAAATAAAATAAATAAAGAAATGGCATATTCTACGAAATATCCTTTAAAAGGTGGAAACGTTGAATTTATTTTGCGACAGCGCTAAACGTGGCTATATTGCTAATATAATTATTATAAACTAAATCCCGAAAATTTGGTTTCCCCTTTGCTTTCGAGTAACCCTGACACCCTGACTAACACATAAAGTATAACATAAACATCGCTCCAAAATGTGTTTCATTTTAGGTATATACTTAAACAGAGGAAATCAGGCCCTGCCAAAGGGAACTGGAAAGGGTCAAATGAGTTTTTCATTTGCCTTGAAAATATTCTAATTAAATATTAAATGGGCAAAATACCTTTTTTAATTTTCAGCTTCGAATTTATGAAAAACCATCTATGGCATATAATAAAGCGCTGTGTTTTGCAGGAATTTCGACATATTGCTTTGATTGAAAAAGTTTAATTTAATTTTTTTATATGTATATGTAGATGTCTGCATTATCAAGACAAATTTAACATACCAATATTTTTTATAATAAAATTAAGGTTTCTCGTTATATGACTGAGAAAAGTTTAAGTAACAGGTGATAAGAATCATTTACAGGTACTACAGGTAGTCTATAGAAAATCTATATAGAATATTTAAAAATATGAGAAATAATTTTAACTTATTTTGCTTGTGGACTTAACGATCTATATAGAAATCCAAACTCGTCGTTAAACACCCAAAGTTAAGAAAAGTATCAAATTTCACGTATAAGGGTGGAGAAATGTGGTCGACAAATAAATGACCTGAAAGCAGGCTGCACGTGTCTGTTTGCGGCCGTTTCCAGTTCCTCTATTTAACAAATTCAGAAGTTTTAAAAAACGATTTGAGACGAAATTAAATTGGCACTGGAAAACATTATAGATTTATTCTGTCTTCCCATAACACGTTTATTTCTGTGCCATTAAACAGGTGCTCCCTAGAAATCCTTGAATTAGTTTGTTTAAACATTGTGTTGTAACTTTTACACCTATTCAAACATCTTGTGTAAATGCCAATATTATTTTTTAGACTAATGTGTTTTTCTAAAACCCTCTTGAGATCTTGTCGAGTAGCAGGGAGTGCTGCCCCAGGAAGCATAACCTTCACTGTAAAAATATAGAATTTTTCCTTGTCGTTATCTTTCCGAAGAATATTTTTTTAAGTTAATATTGATTCATAGACTTCTTAGCAGCAAGGAAAAGCTACATGTTTCAGGAAGCGTTTCGTTGAATAAATAGTTTGTTAAGAAACCCAAGTGTTTTGGTACCATTAGCATTGATAATGATGGTTCTTGTCACTTGTTTATTGAAATGACACATTTTCCATACTGACGGAGTAACCATACAGCAATTTAATAATAATAAGGGTATTAAGCAAAAATTAACTAAGGGAAGTATGGAGCGTCCGAGGTGGTTATTTTGTATATGAGCATCAAATTGAAAGTAATAAAATTAGTGATATGTATAGATAGGAAAATATATTTTCTTCATCCTTGGAAACAAAAAACTGAAAAAAATCGTCAGGCACAGAGGACGGGGCATGTTATTTGCACGCTCTAATCAAACTGTAAAATGGAGTCGTTTGATCTACACGCCAATTAAAAAATTAAATATTATATTAATTTTCGGTTTAAATAAAAATTAAACCAATACCAAAGTATTCAAAATTTTGATTGCTTTTCCACGTAGGTGGGGGAGGTCCGGGTACAGTGGCCATACTGGCACAGGCGCTACCCCTTATTCAAAAATCTCCTTAAAACTGGGTTGCGCGGTATAAATACTAAAATTTAATTTGATGAGGAATCATAATTGCACATAGGCACTCAAAAAACGAAATTTTTTAAATTGAAATCAGAAAATAATTCTATCATTAGTAACGTTTACAATTTCATTGGTGTACAAAAGATAAAGAAGAGGGCCCAAAATGGAGCCTTTCCGTACACTTTGTTCGATATTATTGCTGCCTGAAAGTACTCTCTCACATTTTAAGTACATTTACGTAAGCCTCAAAAAGTAGCAACGCAGTTCCCCTTACTTCATACCTTTCCATTTTATTAAGTAGCAGATTGTGATCGACGCAATCGAAAGCCTTTAATAGGTCTAAACACAAAGGCTGCTCTTACCAGTCTTACCTGTCTATTATTAAGAGAAGTGACTATGTTTTTAAGAGCCTGGTTATTGTTGATTAACCCTTTTTAATTTTGGATTTCTCACATAAATTCAGAAATAACAAAAAAATTTAAATTTAAGTAGAATTGTTTATCTTATTTGTATTTTAGCTTGAAATAATGAAATAATTTCCTATTATTTTAATATTTTATAAAAAATTGTAAACAAATAAGAATTTCTGTCTACATTAACAAAACGTATTTTTATATTTTATTTTTTTGAATAACAATTTCTAATTATTTTCAAATATTTATTTTTTGCTACTAAATAATTTTAATTCTATAGCAGAATTTAAGTAAAATACATTTTAATAATAATTAATTTAGAAATTTCTCTTTATATGAGAAGATTTTTTTTTCATTATTAGACTTCTATATAAAATATTTATTTAAACGTACTTAAATATATATTTTATATATAAATAATGAAATATATTTATGGAAAGAAGTGTATTATAGCTAATATATGTATAATGATTAATTATTCCTTATGCTTAATAATTTATAATAATATAATGTATGTTATTTATATATCCAGTATAATAGCGCTATATTATATTATAATTAAATTTTGATTGAATCTTTTCTATAATAAGTTTTAATTATTCTCTTCACGGTTTAAAAATGTCTTTCAAAGTTTTAATAGAAAATATGATATTTATATGCACTGGTGTCTTAAATTGAAGTTCGACATCAATTTTTTAAAAATATGAATTACATCGTAGACATTATTAAAATATGCTAGCGATATTAGTTAATAGGTTTTTGATATATTTATAAAATATTTATAAATGTTTAATAATTAGACATGCTATTAAATATTTATATAAATACCCTAAATTTTCAAATAAGTAATAAAAAAAAATTGTTACCTACCCGAAGATTATATCCAAAGTTGTCCAAAAATGAGTCAAATTTTGGCAAAAATTTTGGTATTAAAAAGCAGAAAATGCAGAAAATTTCAAAAATATTAAATTAAAAAAAAATCTGAGTACTGACGAAAATTTTCAAAATATTTTGCTAATTAAAAACTTAAAATTTCTCATATAGATTCAGAAGTAACGAAAAAATTAAAATTTAAGTAGAAATTTTTCCTATTTGTTTTTTACCTTGAAATAATGAAATAATTTCGTACTATTTTAATATAAATCTTAACTTATTTTATAAAAAATTGTAAATAAATAAGAATTTCCGTCTACCAAAACTTATATTTATTTAGTTTTTTTATAAATAACATCCTAATTATTTTCCAATATTAATTTTTTTGCTACTAAATAATTTTAGATATATAATAGAATTTAAATAAAATACGTTTTAATAATTATTTTAATAAGTTTATAAATTTCATTTAAGAATATGAGTAGATTTTTTTTTCATTATTAGAGACTTCTAAATAAAATATTTATTTATACTTGCTTAAATACAGGGTTGTGATAAATTAAGGAATAAATTCAATATTCAGGCTTGTGATAAATTAATTTAAAAACCCTCATACACGTCGATTTTATTTTATTGTTGCGCATATTTTAATATTATTTGGAAGTATACAGGGTGACTCACAAAAGCGATACAGCTGTCAACTTAATTTTTTTAAATGAAATGCCCCAATTTTTTGGACTGATTTGGACTCTACGAAAAATTCTAGATGTATTTCATATAACATAACCTATAAATAAAATTGAAAGTTTTCGAGATATTAACAAACGCATATTCAAAGTTTTCCCTTTTTAAAGAAATGTAAAATCTAATGATTTAATGTAGTTCATCCTACGTCTTGCACTTTTTTATCTTAAGACATTTGCGATTTAGAATTTGACATTTAAATTGTTCAATATTATCAAACAACTGAAGAATAGCGAATGATAATTTATTACTAATTGAGAATGTAACAACATCGTACATAACTTAGTACACAATTCATAACTATTTAAGTATATGTTGAAAATGGCTATCATTTACAGCCCTGCAGTGCCATAGACGATCGGAAAATTCCTGTTGCACATTACTAACTACATATGGAGAAATATTTCTTATAACACTTCGAATTCGATCTTTAAGGATTTCGATATTGTTTTTGTATATCATGTTCTTAACATAACCCCAAAGGAAAAAGTCTAGCGGATTTAAGTCAGGAGACCTCGGTGGCCACTTTTTAGTACCACGCCTCCCTATCCATCGCCCCGGAAAGACGTCATTCAAATATCTTCTAACATCCGCCGCATAATGAGGGGGGTGCCCCATCCTGCTGATACCATAATAATTCACTTGGGAGATCAGGATCTATTGCATTAGGATATAGGTTAGCCAATGCAGGTATTAAACAATCTTGCAAAAATTCCAGGTAACGTTGTAAATTAAGGAATAAATTGAATATACAGGGTTGTGACAAATTAAATTGAAAACCCTCTTACACGTCGTTTTTATTTTATTGTTGCGCATATTTTAATATCATTTGTAAGTATACTCGGTGACACACAAAATCGATACAACTGTCAACATATTTTTTTTAAATGAAATGCCCTAATTTTTTGGACTGATTTGGACTACGAAAATTTCTAGATGTATTTCATATAACATAACCTATAAAAAAGTTTTCAAGATACTAACATACGTATATCCTAATGCAATAGATCCTGATCTCCTAAGTGAATTATTATGGTATCAGCAGGATTGGGCACCCCCTCATAATGGGGCGGATGTTAGAAGATATTTGAATGACGTCTTTCCGGGGCGATGGATAGGGAGGCGTGGTACTATAGAGTGGCCACCGAGGTCTCCGGACTTAAAACCTCTAGACTTTTTCCTTTGGGGTTATGTTAAGAACATGATATACATAACTAAGCCGGACATTATCGAAATCCTTAAAGACCGAATTCGAAGTGTTATAAGAAACATTTCTCTATATGTAGTTAGTAATGTGCAACAGGAATTTTCCGATCGCCTATGGCACTGCAGGGCTGTAAATAATAGCCATTTTGAACACTTACTTAAATAGTTATGCATTGTGTACTAAGTTATGTACGATGTTGTTACATTCTCAATTATTAATAAATTATCATTTGCTATTCTTCAGTTGTCTGATAATATTGAAAAATTTAAATGTCAAGTTCTAAATCGCAAAAGGCTTAAGACAGAAAAGCGCAAGACGTTTGATGAACAACATTAAATCATTAGATTTTACATTTCTTCAAAAAGGGCAAACTTTGAATATGCGTTTATTAATATCTGGAAAACTATCAATTTTACTTATAGGTTATGTTATATGAAATTCATCTAGAATTTTTCGTAGAGTCCAAATCAATACAAAAAATTGGGGCATTTCATTTAAAAAAATTAAGTTGTCAGTTGTATCGCTTTTGTGAGTCACCCTGTATACTTCCAAATTATAGTAGAATATGCGCAACAATAAAATAAAATCGACGTGTACGAGGGTTTTTAAATTAATTTATCACAACCCTGAATATTGAATTTATTCCTTAATTTATCACAACCCTGTATATATTTTATACATAAAAAATAATGAGATATATATTTGTTGTAAGAAATGTATTATAGCTGATATATGTATAATGATTAATTATTCTTTATTCTGAAAAATATATATCATTTATATATCCAGTATAATAGTGCTATATTATATAATTAAAATTGAATAAATTTTGATTCTTTTTTATAATTTCAAAAATGGATAATAATTAGACATGCTATTAAACATTTATTTTATATAAATACCAAACATTTTAAAATACTACATTTAAAAAAAAACTTGTTACCCAAAGAATATATCAAACAATCCAAAAATTGGTCAATTTTTGGCCAACATTTTGAAAAAAAGTGGAAAAAATTTCAAAAGTGGCCATCCTAAGTGGCGGGAAAAATCAAATTTCTTTTTGACTACCTATTTTATTTTTTTTAAGTGAAAACTTCTATCTCGTTCAGTGTACTTTTCATGAGAAGAGAATGTAATTAAGCAGTGACGCTCGGCTATCGCTCATTCGAGTAAAGTCAGCTTCAACTTTATTTTTCTGGAAAATGGCTACCAGTGGAAATTGGAGATTTGGCACGATTTTAAGCAACAGCTGACTAAGCTGACGAGCTTGCAAGACCGGCGAGCAACACCATATATTGGACCTGAACAAGCCAAAGTGAACAACAGTACGAGAAACTGTAAAGCTCTAATCAGACCGGAAAATGGAGTCAGATGACCTACACAAGCCAAATAAGAAATAAAATATTATTTTAATTTTTTGTTTGAACAAAAATTCAAATTTTTAATAGCTTTCCCATGTAGGTAGGGGAGATCCGGGTACAATGGCCATACTGATACAGACTCCACCTCTCCAAAAATCTCCTGCCTTTTTCATCAGGAATGATATTGGTATTTTTAATAGTAATTGATGATGTCTGCCTGCCTTATTGAGGTACTGCATACCTTAAAGAACTCTTATTATTCGTACTTGGTGCAAAATTTACTTTTCGATTTTTAATCGCCTCCAGGTTTGAAATTTGGCAGTCTTGATTGTTCACACTTAAGAAATCACGTGTATGTCTGCTATAAACGAGTATCATTATCAAGCGCTTTCTAAAGGGGTATTTGTTGTACTTTGTTACATTTTATTTAATCATTTGTGAAATGTATCAAATTTTCAAATAAAACATAAACTATAATTTATGCATGTTAACTAGGCAAGAAATAAACAATAGGACACCAAAAATCTAATGGTCGCTGTGTCCCTAATCCAGTGACACTGGCTGAGTCAAGTTTTCTATAGCAAATAATTAAAATATGTAGATACTTAAATGTCATGCAGTAAAAAAACAGCTCATTACCCTTTCCAAGTATCCATGTTTTTATTTCAATATGGAACCGCTACCGACAAAAAAAGGCCAAACAGGGTGGCGGCACGGCCTTCTTAAGTCTAGCCGTGGCCTGCTGAACAAATAATTAACACATGGTAGTTCTTAAGTAATGCACTCTTCAACATTGCCACTTGAGCCACTTGTATAAGCACATGACGTTTTACAGAACCGCTATACTGTTTTTCATATTTTTACAGGCGCATTTGAGAGTAATTTGGATTTGAACCCTTTTTGTGTGTATTATGAGAATTTAGGCCTGTTTTTATGGATTTATGTTTCTTTATTCTGCCCTTGCTTTCTGATGTCATTGATCGATGAGAGAGCTCAAAATTACTCATTAACAAAAACCAGCGTATATACTAAATGGATTTTATTATTTCTGATGCCAATCTGTATACCAGTGGCGTGTCTATAAGCAAGTTATTTGAATTAATAAATATTAAACAGACTCTCCAGAGGACCAATACCCAAAAGAAAAGCGCACGGGAAAAACTACAACAAGCTATATGATGAGTTGGAAGGCGACCCCATCCTGGGAATATCAACAGATGGCATACTTCCCAAGTATAGTTTTGATAAAACTTTCAGGATAAGTGAAGAAGCTTCAGGTGTCTCTATATATGCTGTATCAAGCCAAAGACAAAAATCTCACTGAGCTTAGGCAAATAAGCGACGAAAAGATGCCTGCCACCATACATCATTGTGCGACTGAGTTTATAAGGCAAGAGTTTACAGGTAAAGCCATTGCAATCTACTCTGACAGCCAAGCGGCAATAAAAGCAGCTAACTCAATGCCAGTTAGCTCAAAGCTGGTCTGCGGCTGTATAGAAGCCCTAAAAAGGTGGCCAATCGAGACAGGCTGACCTTAGATTGGGTACCAGCACATACAGGGTACAAAGGCTGACTCATTAGCCCGAGAAAGAGTCACAATGACCCTGAATGGGCCAGAACCATTCTGCAGTAGAGCTAACCCTATACAAAAAGGTAGCATCAAGTTATGGATATTTTCAGCATGATAATAACACACAGCTTAAGACTTATTCATACTTAGGTTCTACGCCATAATCTTTAAAGATTGTCTATAATACTGCCTTATGCACAGTGTAATAATAATAAACGGTATATTTTCGTCCGTTTTCCCCGTGGATGCAAAGGAGATCATAAGAATGGTGGAACAGCTTGCAGGGAACGAGGCAAGCTGAAAAATGTATCTAATAACAATCGCCTTCTAGTACTGTGTCCAGCCTGTTTCTGTATCAATTCTCTCCACTGCTTCTACGGCATCAGTTCTTCTTCTTATCGGTGCTTTCAGAAATTTGTGGTGTTTCCTGAAAAAATATTCTTGGTTCATACCTTTAGCACTGTGTGCAGCTTGATTCAGTTTCAACATAGCCTTTGTTGACGGGACCAGTTCTCATCCTGATCTATGTGTTCAGAGTTTTATTCCTAAAAATAATTGATAGCAATGGTCTTTCCAAGCATTATTTGGTCAAAAATTTCTTAGTTAATGTTAACATCTCTATTCCATATGTCGAGCAGAATGCATTGGCTGAGTACATTTGGCTTCAAGCATATTGGAAAATCTGACGTGAATGCACATCTTGTTTCTAAAATCTGCCCAAGTCATGTTTACTCTTCTATATGCCTCGATTTTTTGAATATCGTTAGCCCAATCGAATATGGGTAAGGCCTAGATGTAGCTCATACATTGAAGAAGATACAAGCACCGATTTTAGACACTTTGCTTTTCCTCAACGATTTTATAGAATTTTATGTAGTTCACTATCATTGTCATCAATTAGCCTAGCGCGTCTACTGCTGAATATAGGTTCTGTCACTAATTTCTGCGTGCGCCTCTTGCATTCGCAGATTAACGCCTTCACTTCGAAGTGCCTCTTTGTTCAACGGTACAGCGATATTTCTGCCATTTGATTCTAATTCAATACAGCCATTTTCGCCACTGCGTCTACAGCATCAGTTTTTCTTATCACTGCGTTCAGAATTTTATGCCTAAAGATAATTCATCTGCAATGGTGTTTCCATGCATGACTTACTGTGCAACTATGATTAGTATAATATTTTACTAGTTAACGTTAACCAGCTCTATTCCATATGTCATGGATTGAGTGAGTGAGTACCTTTCTGTGTTCGACGATAAAACTTGGCAAAAATATTGCTCTGAAGCTTTAAGTTCTTTTAATTCTCAACTTTGATTGGAGTGGTAACTTGGGTTTTCTATACCAAAAATATTCTTAGTCTGTTATTAAGTTTAATTGCCTACCTTCATGTTGTAGTCGTTCAATATTTAATTCGCTGCTGCAGCTGATGCAGATGTGTCATCCGCATATTAAAATTCAATCGCCTTCTTTCTCTGACGTTAACAGCGCCAGTCACTTTTCTAAGATAATTTCAATACCGTGCTCTCTTTAGATGCCAATAGATCAGACACAAGAATGATCTAAATGATCTATTAAGTCAGAAAATGAGTACAACTAGAATAATAGTAGTATTTATAACAGGACACTGTAGGCAGAACAAACGTATAAGCACGATTGGACTGGCAGAAGAATCGCTGAGCAGGTATTGTCAGGAAGTGGAGAAAACAGCAGCACTGTGGCGGCTTTACGTCTCCCACACTTGCCTTGTATATAACATTAG
>MU186113.1:113243-123656 GCA_016904865.1 Pissodes strobi | reverse complement strand
AAGACAAAAATATATTCAAGAGGTTAACTTTGAAGTTATATATTTCCCTTCGTCTCCTAAACTAAAAACAATTTGACAACACTGTCAATGTGCCCCAAACGGCCACCTAACCTAAAGGTTTATACCATGAAAATAATGTAAAAATAAATCAGGTTTGAAATTAATAATAAAAATACAATCACTGTTAAATTTAATAATAATTATATGGATAATATGTGTTATTATAATATTTGTATTCGAACTGGTCGAAATGTACGCACTCTGGTTTAGCAGCAGCAGGACAGTCGATCCTTAGCACGCTAAGTAATAATTGGATGAAAGCAACCGGGCTAGGGATGTGTTAGAAATCGAAGAGATGAAGTTAATAATGGGAAAGTGGCATTATAGTCGATCTATGTAATTCTGTTATCTCTTTGTCATTTATCCGAATGTACATTTGGACATACATTGGTCAATTTCCCTTGGTGGGGTTAACATTTTTAAAAATATATTTTTGATTATTTCAGTATGTCTTTGAGCATACGTGTCTGTATGATAGTCTAGTGTAATTACCTATGACCTACATCATTTAAGTTATTAGGCGAATTTGGAGGTAAACTATATCAATCCGGTTGACAACTATACAATAGATTACACTTCGGTTGTCTCATAACTATTTGACATTTGAAGTTTAATCCGTTGTGTATATGTCACCCGAAATGTCAAAGTTTAAACGACCTGTCAGGCAACTATGACGTCATTGAGAACGCTTATTCATGCGTGAAATACTCATTTTTGGATGCAGATATTTGAAAAGCGCATTAATTTGTTGGTAAGTATGTTAAAAATATGTGTATTTATTCTATTCTATAGGCGTGATCACCGTCACGTTTCAGTTCTGGTTTTGGCGCATAAATCATGGTTGGAGTCGTTGGCCGCACGAACACGTGGTTCTCCAAGCAGCCGCTCTACGCTGAAGAAGCCGGTACAACAACAACAACAACAACAGATACACGCTTCTTTTTTCGGCACTGTTGCCGGATATACCAGAGCCAGAGCGGTTATATTTTCAAGCGGCTGGCACCCATCGACATTAGTTATTGGAAGCTTTTCATTTGTAATGGTACATAATGAGACTATAACTGAATTACATCCGAGACATGAGATTTGATGTGATCATTATCATTACATAATATATCCATTATCTACCTGCCTAGGTCCAATAAGTTCGCCAAAAACAACACACGCGACAACACCGCATCGGAATAATATGTTGCACTTCAGGGCCATCCCTATTGCGATGTAAACATTGCGGGGTCAACGGCCCCGGTCCCCCTCTCTGGGGCCCTCTTAAATGCTTCTTTGTCAGTGACGTCACGTCTTCACTGTTGGTCGCCCGGTGGTTCGATGGAACGCCCCTCTCACAACTTCCAAAATTACATTCTGCATATTATAGGATGTGTATAATATCGTTTCGTTTGATAGGGGTATCGTGCGTCACCTGAGGCATAGGAATACCGAAACCGGGACTTTTTAATGGGAAGCCAGCAAGTGTAGAAATTCATTTATTTTATAAGATTCTATAAATTATAAAAGGCTTAAAACTAGTCTCAACCTGTGAATAATTGGGGTGCCTGTGAGCTGCTGGTGTTACCTGATTTTTGAACAAAGGACCTGGCACTTCTATATTTATTCCTGCATGACTCTTCGTAAACCTGAGAATATGCGCACAACTCTCTTTTGTGCTCTTAGACTGCCAGAATCCAAATATTTCGACACTACTCTTAGGGAGTAAGAAGCTGAGCCGACCCTTGTGCTGACATGAGAAATTTGTTCCACCCAGTCCAGGTGCTGGTCTATATAAATTCTCAAAAATATTCTTTGTTTTCTTAGAAACGCAAATAAATGGTCTTATAAACATTTCGGGAGTAGTTTATTTTTCACAAATCATCCCTGGATCCTCCCAAGCGATCATTACAGACACAAAACGAGTTATACGGAGTCGATCCGAGGATAAGGATATTCGTGTTATCATGCTAAAGGATTGCCCAGCAAAATATCATGATCCAGACTATCGAATGCCGTTGACGGATCCAAGAATACACACGTCGTCCTGGGTCACCTGCATAGAAAAAACTTATTAGGGCAATAAAATTACGAAAAAAAGCCCCCTTGGGGTTACTTTATATTGTAATGGAATTAAACAAATGGGATCCTATGTATTTTGATTCGATTTAATGCAGCTGTTGACCAGATTTAGATTTGGTTGTGTTATTAGGATGAGGTTTTAATGCTGCAGTGTGGGTTAAATCTGTCATAAGTTTTGACGGATTAACTATATTTATATTAATGTCATTTTTGTTTCCTTTGTTAGACTCAAGGCATTGCATCTTACGAAACGTCCCTCGTATTGCACCTTAAACGCTTCAATCTACATTCCAGTTTTATTATAATTTACCACATTTTTTACAGATCTCTGCACCTGCCCCCATAATATTTCTTATATCTCCCCTACAGGTCCTTAAACCCGACCACTATTAAGAACGGCTCTTTTGTCCTCAACCTCCCGGCGACTTAGCCCCCCCCCCCCCCCTAAAAAAAAGGTCTAAAATGCAGCCATTGTTTGACCTTGAACAAGTCTATGAACCGAGTCATCGAAAAATCTTGGGGTTGTTGAATCTCGCTTCTGGATGACTTTGCTTTATGCGGCGCTCTTCCTCGTGCACGGCGCTCCGTCTCTTTCTTACCTGTTGAAATGCGCGGTGGGAGTTCATTGGACTTGACGCAGGGGCGTAACGGCTGAGGTTGGGTTAATTTTAAAGTTTGCCATCCAGGCATAAAGATAACAATAAAGATCATTTTTTTTTAAATTCATTATCGTTTGTTATAATACAAACTAACCTAAAAATAGCTTTTTTTATGGGTGATGCAAAGTGTAACATTGACCTAAAAACGGCAACGTTATATTGTAAACTTTCGCTTATTTGTTTATAAAAGTGTCGTAATATGTATTATGCTGAATTGTTTACGTTTCTAATAAAACTGTAGTAAAATAGGCTATATATATATAATAATTTTACCCACATGTTCTGTTAATGATTTTTTTTTAGATAAATTGAGTAATCTTTGTTTACTGTTATATCGTGCGCCTATTGCGTGGTAATATTAAGAATGATTCTGTTAGTTTTGCAATAGTTCTAGGATATTTAACGTATAAAAGAGTCTGTCGGGATCAAATCAGGAATGCGGACGGACCATTGAGTTTTTCAGTACGTACATTCTGTCAAAAGCGTGATTATTTCAAATGCCAAATTACGCCCTGTATGTCACCTTTTCTATTCCTACAACCTGCAACCTCATTTTTAGAATTAGTGTACTACTATGTAATACTATAACGCTCAAAATAAAACAAAATTCGGTCTACAAATCTAAACAGTGTTAAAAAACAATTTCTTTCTTTCTCCGAAAGAGGAGACAACTGACAGCGTCGCAATTACTGCTGCAATAATCCATCATGTGGATCCACCAATTATTCTAGACTTAACTCACGTTTCTTGTTTGCTTCATTTAAGAAAAATATATCAAGGCCACTAAGAGTTACTTAAGAAATTAATTTTAAATAGTTTTTACATATTCCCCATTATTTCCGAAACTGGAAACAATCTGACAACATTGTCAACGTATCGTCATTGGTCCCTAAAAAAACTTTTGGTCTCCTTCGGTGTATATATTTTTGAAGTGTTGCTGTTTCTTTTTTTTATTTTTCACCATTTTTTTGTTTTGTTTTGTTTCCTTTGTTCTGTTGTAATTTCTTTCTTTACTTTTATATTAATTTTTACTTTTTATTAATATCTTGACTTATGACAATGCTCGTCTGATATATTATTAATTTCCCAACCCTGCCTTTTTTCTATTTTTTTTTTTTTAATATATATTTTAATTTTGTCGTGTTTTCTTTATTCTGCTTTACTTTTTTATATTTGCTTTTATATCCACTTTTATTTTTATTAATATCTTAACTTCATATTCGCATTATTTTCGAAATAATTTGACAACACTGTCAACTTATCGTGATTGGGCCCCAAGAAGGGTTATTTTTTCTAATTTAACCCACCTTGTATCTCCTATTTAACAAAGTGCCTGTTCTAATACTCATACCGTATAACTCCAACAGTCCAACACTGTTTTTTCCTAGTTTTTTATATTTTTTACCATATTTTTTTTCGTTTTGTGGTGTTTTCTTTATTATGGGTTAATTTTTTATCTCTACTTTTATTTTGCTGTTTATTTTTATTAGTATCTTAACTTGTGAAAATGGTATTTACTAGATAACCTGCTTTTACTATATTTTTAATGTATCTTTCACCAAATTTTTTAGTTTTATAATATTTTCTTTGATCAGTTTTAATTTCCTACTTTTACCTTTATATATTTTTGTTAATATCTTTGCTTGTGAAAATGCTGTAAGAATATCGTCTGTCTGTCTGCTTTTTACTTTATTTTTTATATTTTTCATCACTTTTTTTAGTTTGGGTTAGTTGGGTAACTATGTTATCTTTGTTCAGTTTTAATTTCTTAGTTTTGCCTTTATTTTTTTTATTTTATTAATATCTTGACTTGTGAAAATGCTGTAAGAATGTAGATTCTGCATGAATGCGCGCAAAGGCCTATATATCGTTTGATATGTATATTTTTTCATTGTCTATCAACCTGCTTATTCTATATTTTTTGTAATTTTCTTCACATTTTTTAATTCTGCTATGTTTTCCTTGTTTAGTTTTAATTTCTTATTTTTACCTTAATACATTTTTTATTTTTGTTAATATCTTTACTTGTGAAAGGGACACCCTGTATATCGTTTGATATATATTTTATCGTTGTCTATCCTCCTGCCTTTTACTATGTTTTTTCTATTTCTCATCACATTTTTTTATTATCTTGACTGGTCAAAGCAGCACCCTGTCTCTCGTTTGATATATATTTTTTCGTTGTCTATATACCTGCTTTTTGCTATATTTTTTGTATTTTCTATGACATTTTTAGGTCTGCTATGTTTTTTTTGTTCGGTTTAATTTTTAGTTTTACCTTTATTATTTTTTATTTTTATTAATATCTTGACTTGAGGATGTGTAAACATGCATTGTCTGCTGGATGAGTGCAACACCCTGTATATCGTTTGATATATATATTTTTTCGTTGTCTATCCACCTGCTTTTTACTATGTTTTTTATATTTTTCATCTAATTTTTTAGTTCTGCTACATTTCCTTTGTTCAGTTTTAATTTCTTAATTTTCTCCTTATTTTTTTTTGTTTTTGTTAATATCTTGACTTGTGAAAATGCTGTAAGAATGCATTGTCTGCATGGTTGTCTGCAAGATCTTGTATATCGCGTGGTATTTTTTTTTCATTGTTTATCCGCCTACTTTTTATTATATATTTTTTCGTACTTTCCATCACATTTTTTGGTTCTGCCATGTTCTCTTTGTTCAGTTTTCTTACTTATACCTTTATTTATTTCTTGTTTTTGTTAATATCTTGACTTGTGAAGGTAACACCCTGAATATCGTTTGACATATTTTATTCATTGTCTATCTATCTGCTTTTACCATATTTTTGTGTATTTTTCATCACTTTTTTTAGTTCTGCTGTTTTCTTTGTTCAGTTTTGATTTCATATTTTTACCTTTATACATTTTTTTATTTTTGTTAATATCTTGACGGGTCAAAGCAACACCCTGTGTCTCGTTTGATATATATATTTTTCATTGTAGTCTACTTGCATTTTGCTATATTTTTCGTATTTTCCGTGACATTTTTTAGTTCTGCTATTTTTTGTTCCGATAAATTTTTTGATTTTACCTATATTTTTATTAATATCTTGACTTGGAAAAATGCTGTAAAAATGCATTGTCTGTATGGATGCTTGTAACACTGTATATCTTTTGATATATATTTTTTCGTTGTCTTTCCACCTGCTTTTACTATATCTTTTGGATTTTTCGTAAAATTTTTGATTTCTGCTATATTTTCTTTGTTCAGTTTTATTTCTTACTTTTACACTGTTTTTTAGTATATAATTTGTGTATTTGCCATCACATTTCTCCTATGTGTTCTTTGTTAAGTTTAAGTTTTTTATTTTTATTTTTATATTTCTTTTTATTTTTATTAATATCTTGACTTGCAAAAATGCTGTAGTAATGCATTGTCTGCATTCTTGTGCATATCTTTTGCAATACATTTTTCCAATACTGTATTTTTTTATTATTTCTCACTATATTTTTTTCATCATGTTTTTTGTTCTATTCCAGTTGCCTTGATATTACTTTTTATATATCTACTTGATATGCGTTCTATTTTTCTCTATATTTTTTCATGTTATCATGTTTCCTTTGATATATATTTTTTCGTTGTCTATCCACCTGCTTTTTACTATATCTTTTGTATTTTTCGTCAATTTTTTATTTCTGCAATATTTTCTTTGTTCAGTTTTAATTTCCACACATTTTTTTGTTCTGTTACAGTTGCCTTTATATTACTTTTTATATATCTACTTGATATGCGTACTATTTTTCACTATATTTTTTCATATTAACATGTTTCCTTTGTTTTGTCTAATTTCTTATTTCGGACTTATTTATAACTTTTGTTTTTGTTAATATTCTAACTTGTGACAACGCTGGACGCTAGGTAAATTCGCTATATACACTTGATCGATTTCAAGAAAGTTTCTATATCTTTTACTATATTTTTAAGCCGCGGCCTCATAAAAAAGTCGTCCATCAGGGTCAAATCAGGTGAGTTTTTCCGATGCACATGTAACATGACTGCATGTAAATTCGCTGTTATATATACACAGTTGATCGATTTCAAGAGAGTTTCTATATCTTTTACTATATTTTTAAGCCGGTCTCATAAAAAAATTCGATCAGGGCCAAATCAGGTGAGTTTTTCAATGCATGGCATAAAAACCTCATTTTTTACACTGAAGGTTTAGGGCTTAGGGTTTTAAAGCTTTATTTCATGATAGAAAAGGACGTTTATAACTCAATAAAACATGTATTTTGGCTCTATTTCTCTATTACTGCCTTGCAACTTAAGTAGCCGATTGAACTGAATCACTAAATCAGAAAACAGAGCGGACTCAATAACAACACAATCGAAATCCCTTGTTCGTTTTTCTCTATCAAATTGGACTTCGCACGGCCGCGAGAAGTCGAACCCAAACAAAGAACTAGCGCAACCGAGTGAGATGGCGCAACGTTGTTTTCATGTCGTCTCTCTCGGAGCCGGATCGAAGACCGCTATATGACGCCCGGCCACCGGTCGATATGTTTATAGACAAAGCCACGTGCTCGCGCCGCGTTGCCAAGTTTACTCGCGGATTTTTGTCGCGCTTTTGGAACAAAGGCAAACTGCTATCTAAACAGTAATAATCCTAAATAAGTTTTTTAAGTCTTTGAATTGTTATTGGACGTCGTGGAGTGATGAGATGGCCTCCGCGTTCTCCCGACTTCGCTCCGCTCGATTGATTTTTTTGGAGTTATTTAGAGGAGCGGGTTCTTATACCGGATACCAGCAGTATTTTAAGTCGGCGACAAAATCTTTGAAGAAATACGTGAATGGTGTTACTGGCACATAATGTCACTTCGCTAACGGTACCGCTCGCTTCAACTCGCTTGTTCTATCTAGGTACTTAATTTGCTCGTGGTTAACATTATTTATTTTCAGCTTTTTTCGTTAAATAATATTCGCTCTCTAACTGTAAAGCGCGATTTATCTGTTTATTACGTTTTTGTGTGGCCCCGCCTTAATATACGGGGGTGTTTCGATTTCCTAAGTACTGCCCGCCAAACCCGGGAGTCGCAATAGGCTAAACTAATCTGAGAATTCTTTGTTCCTCTGTGCCGTTTCGGGCAAGACCCCGATGGTTGATTTTTCGATTAAATGCAAGCCAGCTGCCAGTCAAAACTATAACTGTCAACCCCCAGGTCCGATCCAGTAATTTACTGCCCCATAACGAAAATATACAAAGGCATTCGCAGCCCCGCACTAGATTAACCCGAAATTTACGAGCCATGATGGCGTGAATGCCGACGGTGTTGCCGGAGTTATCTTTAAAAAAATTATAATAAGTCACGTACTACAATTTCGATCAAGGGATTTTGATCAAAGTGTTTTCCCGTATACCATCCACCTAAGTTTATTTCAAAATGTGTCACTGTCATTGGAAAGGTATATAGTAAAGTACCAAATTTTATGCAAATGTCAAAATATTACGTATATTTGACCCAAAATTCCGTGATAGCAATTATAACCAAATTTGATTTTTGTTTTTTAAATGTTTATAATAGTCCTTGGATCCTTTTATGTTATTTTTACATCCTATAGGTATTAACTATTATTATTATTTTTAAATAAAACGTCCTGTGTATTTTGCGTTATAAAACAGAACGTTTTTTTCTGATTTCAAAAATATATAGTTTGTTGATATTGGGTTCAGCCGTTTTTGAGATATTTAAGTTTAAAGGATAATAGTTCATTCAAAGTAATTGAGATCCAGGTTGCATTTAAAAACAAAATGTTCTGTCTATTAAACTTGAGTCTTGACACCTATTGACGCATTGTTTTAATATGTGTCAAAACTTGAGTTTGACATTTGTTTTTCAAGATAAAGTCTCGATCTCAATTTCGATTTTAATTGTTTTTAAATCAGGAAGAGAAGATCTGTTTTTATGGCGTAACTTATTTGTTTGTTTTGCGATATTCGTTTGTTTATTTCGGTGATTTCAAGGCAATGCGAAACAAATACTTAAACTTTGTTATAAACAAACACTTTTTCTTTGAGTGTCAAAATGTAATAAAATATTCCACAATCACTAATTGCTCAAAAAAAAATAGCAAAAACAAAAATAATACATAAACAATATTAAGCGATAAATTAAGAATTAAAATTATTAAACGCGAACTAAATTAAATTAATAAACAAGCGAAGATCGCAAAACAGAGAATTAAAATCAACTTATTTTTTGTAATAGAACACCCTGTATAGTTTCCTTTATAATAAGATATCTTGTTTCTAATTTCAAAAATATGTACTTTCTTCATATTTAGTGTGGCAGTTTTTTGAGATATTTACGTTTAAAATCGAAACTGAGATCTAGATTGCCTTGGAAAACAAAATGTATGGTTTATTAAACGTAACTTTTGACACATGTTGACACATTGTTTTAATATGTGTCAAAACGTAAGTTTAACAAACAAAACATTTGTTTTTCAAGGCAATTTCAATTTTGATTTTAAACATAAATATCTCAAAAATAGCTAAATTAAATATCAACAAACTATATTTTATTAAAATCAGGACGAGAAGATCTGTTTTTATGGCGTAACTTATTTCTTTGTTTTGCGATATTCGTTTGTTTATTTCGGTGCATCCGAGAGATTAAACGAAAAAAATACTTAAACTGTTATAAATGTAATAAAGATTAGACAATCACTGATTGCTCAAAAAAAATAGCAAAAACAAAAAGTAATATATAAACAATAATAAGCGATAAAGTAAGATTTAAAATTATTAAACGCAAACTAATTTAAATTAATAAACAAACGAAAATCGCATAAACAAAGAATTAAGATCAACTTATTTGTTTTTAAATAGAACACCCTGTATAGTTTCCTGCATAATAAGAGATCTGTTTTTTTCTAATTTCAAAGATATGTAGTTTCTTGATATTTGGTGTAGCAGTTTTTAAGATATCTGTGTTTAAAATCGATCTAGATTGCCTAGAAAACAAGATGTTTGGTTAAGTTTTGACACACGTTGACACATTGTTTTTATATGTGTCAAAACGTAAGTTTAACAAACGAAACATTTGTTTTTCAAGGCAATCTCTATCTCAACTTCGATTTTAAACATAAATATCTCAAAAACTGTTGAACCATAATAATATATCAACAAAGTTTATATTTTTAAAATCAAAAAGAGAAGGTCTGGTACTATAGCGGAAAAGTACAGGGTGTTCCATTAAAAAAATGGTTTTATTTCTTGGTTTTGCGATCTTTATTTGTTTATTTTGGTACATTGTTTTTTTTAATGTAACACCCTGTACATTTTCCCCTTTACTTCTCTTCCTGGTTTTAAAAATATATAATTTGTTGATATTTAGTTCGGCCATTTTTGAGATATTTATGATTAAAATCGAAATTAAAATCTAGGTTGCGTTGAAAATAAAATTTTCTGTTTATTAAGCTGAAGTTTTGACACGTCGCTATAATATGTGTCAAAACGTAAGTTTAACAATCTAGATCTCAATTTCGATTTTAAACATAAATATCTCAAAAATGGTTGAACTAAATAGCAGCAAACTATATATTTTTAAAATTAGAGAGAGAAGGTCTGTTATTATAGCGGAAAAGTACAGGGTGTTCCATTAA